>CM049413.1:5842500-5857500 GCA_026929865.2 Hyperoplus lanceolatus | reverse complement strand
TTTACTGCATGTCATCCCCCTCTCTCTCCCCATTTCAACTCTATCTCTCTAATGTGATACATCTCTCTAACTGATAATAAAAGGTTAAAATATTATTAAAAGGAAAAGAAAATTGAGAAGAAAGAAAAAAATTATCATTGCCCTATAAGGGACATTTGGTTCAGCTTTTGCCAAAATTCAACCTGACATGGTCCAGGCAAAGTGTTGCTCAATCTTATCTTCATAGCCTTATCAACCACTGTTAAGTGTCTCCATGATAAACCTGTGTTAATCTAATGGATGGACTCTAATGCTCAGGCGGCACTTCCTGGATCCTATTTCCATATTTCACCTGAAGCAAAACCCACAAACACAAAGCACATTGTGCTGTTTTAAAGCAGGGGGCTGTGTTTGCTCAGGAGAACGCCTACTGAAACTCTTATCTTACCAGATGCAATTATATACTCAAAGAATAATCATAATTTAAAAATAAAGAAGAATTATTTTATTTTTTTACACACCTCCTACAAACCCCTATGGTTAAGGTAAGAATAAGGTAAAACTTTCACCGTACATTTACAGTAATATACCTCCAGTACATTTCTGTTTGTTAATAGAAAGCATACTGTAGGGTTTCGAGGTTGAATATGACATGCACATATTAGTGATAAACATAATCTGGGCTAGTTTATTATTATGCTTGATGGGAGTTTGGTTTGGTTTGTGCATCGACATGACCTAAGTGACCGATTTAAGAGCAAGAACAGTGATGTCGACCTCTAGAGCGTTAACTGCCCGGTCAAAGCCCTCATTGGGTTAAAGGGCAATGGTTGTGTTGTCCTCTGTGTGTGTGTGTGTGTGTGTGTGTGTGTGTGTGTGTGTGTGTGTGTGTGTGTGTGTGTGTGTGTGTGTGTGTGTGTGTGTGTGTGTGTGTGTGTGTGTGTGTGTGTGTGTGTGTACACATCAATTAAAGCAAGTAATCTTGGTAATCTTGTCACAGAGTTCATGGGCACACTTTTGAAGTCATCACCCTGAAATCGTTGCTCACATTTGCATTTGTGGTTATTTGAAGGCAGTTAGTAGGATTTCAGTTTATTTAAAGTGTTATTTGTTGATATTAAAGTTTTTTTGTAAATGCCAAGGAGCTGAATGACCCTACATTTCTCTTTCTGTGATGTCACAGAAAGAGAAATGTAGGATTAGACAGTGAGACCATAAAACACTCTTTCTGCCTTTTCTCAGGCTAGGATGATCCGATTTAATTTTTTTTTACACATTTATACTTCATAGGATCTCCGAGTTCAATACACCTTCATCTTCCAACCGGTGAAGTAGGCCTTTAACTTTTTTCTTTCTTTTTTGACCATACATACAATGTAATGTCATCTTGTTAAGATATACAGATTGTGATGGAAGTTCTGTTTAAGGTTGGAGGTCAACTCAGGTGGAAGAATATTTCAGGAGACTTGGATGAATTATGAAGCAATATTTATTACAGACTTGGCCAAGGAGAACCGGACTGCAACTCTCGTGACTTGCACTTCAATTCTGACAAACTCATGCTTAGAGCTGTGTTTTAACCTCGCGCTATCTCTATCACCTCCCCGGCTCGGGCACCAAGCGGACCAATGTTTTGGTTCAGAGCTGAACACAGTGAACCATAACATTCTGGAGTAGAAGGAGATGAGACTTTATCTATACAACTGACCTAAGTGTCTCCTAACAGGCTCCAAGGCTGACCTAGAGCCTGTGAGACAGACACACAAGATAGGCATATATGACCTCTCAATCTTTCCCATTAATATTACAACTAAAGACACAAAATTCCCTCACAGATAATTACATTATATTAAATTCTAATTATTTTAAAATAACTTAAGATATCAGTATATGGAATGGATATTGAATTTTTTGGACAATATACCCAGAAATACTGATACATCAGAGAAACTAGAAGGAGAAAATGAAAGAAAGTTAGTGGAAGAGATGTCACCTAGAATGGCAGAGAGAAGTAGTAGCTCCCTGTGTGAATGGATGGTGGGAACGGAGGGAGGGGACAGGCTTTAGAAAAGAGAGAGAGATAGAGAGAGAGAGCGATGGATTTATGACCCGTGAGAAAACAGAAGCTCCATCCAGAAGCCTTTTGGTTTGAGGGCTGTTAGTTAATCACAGGTTAATGAGCAGGGAGAGAGGGAGCGAGGGAGAGGGAGAAAGAGAGATAGAGAGAGGGGGAGAGAGGGAGGGAGAGAATGAGGGAGAGAGAGGGAGAGAGAGAGAGGGAGAGAAAGAGACAGAGCGTAGCAACAAGACAGGGGCCGGAGGAAGGAAAGAAACAGTTAGGTTTAAGTGAGATGAATTGAGCTTTTCTATATACAGTCTATGCCAGGGACACAGAGAAGAGAGAGAGGGGAGACATGGTTAAAGAGTGTCAGATAAGGATAGAGAGATGAAAGTGAAAGAGAAAGAGAGATGAAAGTGAAAGAGAGGAGTAATGGACAGAAGAGTTAAAGCTACAGGCTTTAAATCTTGTAGTCTGACTCTGAACTAGGCTCCAGAGCAAAGACAGTGAATGATAGATGGCACAAATACGGGTATAGGGTTAGGAAGAGGAGGTGTCTGTCTGTCTGTCTGTGTGTGTGTGTCTGTCTGTCTGTCTGCCTGTCTGTCTGCCTGTCTGTCTGTCTGCCTGTCAGTGAGAGTGAGGGAGAGGGAGGAAGCCATCCATCGGGGTCGTGAGAGAGAGAGAGAAGAAGACGAAAAAGAAAAGGAAGAAAAGCACTCAGACGATGAGGTCAGTGGATGGGAAAAGACAGGAAGACAAAACGGAGAAGGCGATGAAAAGAATGTTGAAGAGTGTACACAAATACAGGGGACCCGGACACATAACCACGGTAACAAGGGCCCTTCATTTTAACCCCAGCTGTTCTAGTTACCATGGACACGTCTCAATTAGGAGCCCTCAACCCCCCCTGTGCACACACACACACACACACACACACCCATCCTCTGGCCCTTTCATTCAGACACTTGACCTGAGCTCTTGAAGGAAGCTGTAATTTTGAGGCTGTCGGCGCTGCCATGACGTCTGCATTTACATTCAGTCTGTGGTAAAGGTCTAGAGGCCTCTCCTCTTTTACGGCTTCTTTTTTCTTCTCTTTTCTTTTCTTCTCTTTCTCCGCCCGACAGCTCAAGATGACAGAACGTTCAGTGCAGATATTATCCAGGACTATTTCGTCAACCTTAAACCCGTAGAATCTGTGTTGCATAGGCTCGTCACTATCCCAACAATAAAGTTTACCAACATGCCTTTGATTTGATTTGATGTTTTAATGAGTTGGCTGGTAAACCTGTCCTGAGAACAGCTTGGTAAATGTATAAAGTAGCCAGAATCAACCATTAATCAAACTCTCTTACACTCATAGGAAACTTCCACTTTTCTTTACGGTGCCCAAAAGGCTTTGCGTGTCATTCTTATTTATTTTGCACGTAACTGGGAGTGTTGCACACACAGGCAGGTGTGAATTTGCGTGTGAAATTCAGGCCAGTTTCACACAGTCAGTGGAGCTGTCAGTGGGTTAGTTAAGGCCCATGTGTGAGAGAGTGTGTAATACAGAGACAGTGGACTATTGTGCGTATTTGATTGTGTGTGTGAATGTCAGTGAAGGAAAGCCAAAGACCACCATGACACAAGAGGAGCGGGGTGGAGCCATCATACATCACACACGCACTAATGGCCTGAGTTGCTTTTACGCCTTTTCACACACACACACACACACACACACACACACACACACACACACACACACACTCTCTGCAGCCCTTTTACCTACGTGACGGAACAGGAATTAAGTTGTTTTCATCGGTTAGCTCAGAGGCAGCAGTGATGTGAGTTGAGCATGGCGGGCACACACACACACACACACACACACACACACACACACACACACACACACACACACACACACACACACACACACACACACACACACACACACACACACACACACACACACACACACACACACACACACACACACACACACACACACACACACACACACACACACCTCAGCAGCGGTCAAGAGCAGGCTGTCTGAAGTTGGAAAGTGATCAATGGCCTGGTTAATTGCTCCACATTGCGCAGGTTGAGGAGAATGTCAGGTATGTTAAGACTTGTAGTGTTGTTATGTGAAAGGGACTGTAATCCTTTTTTAATGAGCTCATAGGGAGGTGAATTTAATAACGGCATTTGAACATATTTGGTGGAAAAGTGGTGATTTGCTCCGTGGCTTGGCAGAAAACAGCTGGCAGTGGAGAGAGAGAGTGGGAAGGTGTGAGGTGAAAGAATTAAGACAGATTCTTTTGGAAAACTAAAAGAGATTTGTGTTTTTGTTAGAGGACCCCCAACCCCCCACAACAGACACTGAATTAAGCAGACCTCAAGGGTAAAATCTTAACGTGAAAAACAAATCCAGTTTAGTCAAATTTGGGTCATATTTTCATAGTTTTACCATCATTTTTTGATCATGATAATTGGTTATGAAAATACTGTATGAGACCTGATCTATCAAAAAGGTAAAAAAAATTAAAATACTTGGCTGCTGTATGTCATTGAGGTTGTCAAAGAGACATAGTTAGGCCAATAAAGCTTTGAATTGAATGAGAGAGAGAGAGAGAGAGAGAGAGAGAGAGAGAGAGAGAGAGAGAGAGAGAGAGAAGAGAGAGGAAAAGAAAAAGAGAAGGGGGGGGGGGGGGGGGGGGGGGGAGAGAGAGAGAGAGAGTTCACAGACTGTACTGATGGGCTGAAAGATATCCAATCTACATTCACTGTTAAGAGTTCCAATGGACTGCTGGCTTGGGCTTCTATAGCATATAACTATAGTGGACAAAAGGCCTTCAAAAAACACGGACAACACCTTTAATAAACTACCGGATCGGAACATGACGAGGGTTAAATAAGTCAGAACAAGTCAATGATGTGTCACGACCACAATTATGTCATAGGCAGATATCGGCCATAACAAAGTCAGGATGCGCAACACACAGTCAAACTAATTAAACTATATCCACACACACACACACAACCACAAACTAAGGCATACACCCACCCTGAACACACATAGCCTAACGCAAGATCATCTGAGCTCGACCACAATCAAATATCGCACGCACGCACGCACGCACACACACACACACACACACACACAGACACCCACAGGATGAAGAGAAATCCCGCTGTCCCAGTTCAAGCGTTGACGTCACCCGTTGCAGCATCACAGCATGTTTCTCCAACTTTCAAAAGTTCTAAAAATAAATTTCAAGTCAAACAGTTTCTATCTTGGAATCAACCCCTAGAGCCAAAACAAATATGGTGGCAGTAAAGGAAAAAAAAGTCACCAGATTTTTTGCTTTCATGATCACACAGGCAAATATCTAATCTCTATCTGAACCAAACAGTGTGTAGAGACAACAGTTCATTTCAGACTTCAGAGGGGCCGCCAGCATCGGTGTCACACTGAGATAGGACTACGTTTCCCACGCTGCCCTCTGTCTGTCTCCAGGAAGTAAACAGGAAACAGACACAGCTCCTTCCCCACTATGACAGCAGGACAGACCAACACAATGAGAGATAGCTAGAGGAGTTATGACCCTCTGTGATGATGTCATGCCGTCTGTGGCGAACATTCACACACACAAAGGAATCTATGTTAATGACGCCATGCATATTTCATCATGTCAAAGGCGTTAATTCATTGTATTAATTACTTGAAATTTTACTCAGAGCAATACTCCATTAACCTCCAGTCTATGCTGCACACTTACTCTCTCTCTCCATTTACTCTTCCGTCTATTCTCACTCTTTTTCCCCCTTCTTCTCACGCCTCGTCCCCTCGCCTACCCACTGCAGCACACAGTGTCGCACGGCTTACTTAGATCAATCCCTCCCACACACACATACATACACTGCAATTACATGAACAAACTATGTGACACACACACACACACACACACACACGCACAAACGCTCTGCACAGGAAAGGATACAGACCATATACTGTAAGTCATTGGAAAAGGTGCAATAAAACCCTTTCAACTTCTCAACATGAATAGATGTTCATTTGTCTGGTTACATCTTTATAATTTCCTCTCGACCTTAAAGTTGGTGTGCAATATTGGAATATGTTGTATAATTACAGAAGCTACGGTGGCCTTCAAGGGCAAAAAGCTAATAACTAAAACATGGCATCATCCACCACTGCCTCAAGTCTTTCCACAATATCAAGTGATGAGGTGAAGATGTATTTATTTATTTTATTCTATTCTATGGTACTTATTCTCTGTCTTCCAACAGGTGCATTTCCCCAGGACCCACTATAAAAAATGCATATGGCCGTTAAGTTTGTCCATTCTGGGCTACTGTAGAATCATGGCAGTTAAAAATGGCATCACGCCCGGCTCTTAAAAGGCTTATTCTAGAAACATACTCATTTAAAACATAATTAGGAACTTTATATTCCATTTCTATGAAGTCTATTCCAAAAAATGCCAATTAATTCCACACACTGCACCTTTAAGACTATATACGACAGATGTACTGTGTCCTATTGAGGGCGCTACAGCCCTGTCGGCAGTGTGGGGGGCTCTGAGGGGCGAGTTCACGGGTTCACCATAGCTGGTGTCGCATAATATAACCTTCAAGTGTCCAGTAGGATTACATGTGTGAGAGTAAACACTTCAGCTCTGCCCGTCAAGTAACGGTGACGCCGCACCCAACTGCCGCCATGCTGATAAAGACTTATCATACGCAACACATCTGGGTGACTGCAGTGCTGCTCTGGGAAACGTGTGTGTGTGTGTGTGTGTGTGTGTGTGTGTGTGTGTGTGTGTGTGTGTGTGTGTGTGTGACATCAGGCAGTGGGGGGGCCCATAGTGTGGAGACTTCATCAACAATAAGACTGAGGATTTGGGTGAATCTGGTGCGTGCTATAGAGCTTTCACTAGATTTATCAGAATGCTTCAGTGGAGGATACGGGAAGCTTTTCTCCTAAAGGTTAAAACCTGCTTCACATCGTGTTATTGCTCTCATGCCTTCCTCTCTTTCGTCATGAAGTGGACTCTATAAAAGAAAAAAGCAGTAGAAAATGAGAACACTCAAATCCTTTCAGTATCACGAGTCACAAAAACATTTTGTATTATAATTAAATGTTTAAAGCCTCGGTTTCGGCACGTCATGTTTGTAAAAGAGCAAAAACAGTTTTTATTTAAGGCGGATGCGTTCAGAGCAAACTGATTTACTTTCAATGACTGTCTGTGAAAAGAAGTTATTTTAATAAGGAGGTAATGAGTCAATTTAAGTTTATTATTTGTAAAAAGATTATATGAGATCTTTTTAGACAGGATCCAAAAGCATTAAGATGAATCTACTGGTAAGACCTTTGGTTTATTTCAAATCTGTCATGATTAGAAGATGAAATTCTGGAAAAGTGCTCCTTCACACACTGACACAAAAAAAACCCACACACCCTCTCCCTTTACCTTCCTAAAATAACCTTTCTTAGGAAACAAAGGGGGCCAGACTTAGCTAGCAACAAGCACGTTTACACGTTTATTTTACACTGGATAATGTTTCAGCGTGCACACAGATTTTGAATCTCAATGAGTATATTCCTGGAAAAATAAAGGTTAATAAAAAAAAATAAAAACAGTGCGGACAAGCAGGTGATTGTGAGGAGATTTTATTCACTGAAAAAGCTGGGATTTTGACAACAAGTATTCTCCATAACTGCTGACTCCACCGTTAAGGCCAAGTTGTCACACTGTGTTTATTCGACTGCTAGGGGTGTCAAGGCTGTACTTTGGATGAAAGGGTCCTAAAAGGTGTCTATCCCCACAGTCCTAACACTCATTCAAAAGGTGAAAGGGTTTTCTATGCACCTGTGCTGTTGTCCTTTGAGGTTGAACTGGGCTACTGCAGTAACGCCTCCCTTGACTTAATACTGTCATCTGAGGCTGTGTCGTGTTACCGGGCCAACAGCCTCCAGACGTTTATGTAACCTGATCAACAGCTTTGAAGTTCAGACGGGCAACTCGTCTGCTGCGAGCGACACTACACTATCCAAAGGGAACTATTGGGAACACACACACACACACACACACACACACACACACACACACACACACACACACACACACACACACACACACACACACACACACACACACACACACACACACACACACACACACACACACACACACACACACACACACACACACCTCAGCAGCGGTCAAGAGCAGGCTGCCTATATAAACAGGCTTTGAGAAAACTGTTATAAACCTATTGTAAATGAATGTGTGAAATGGACGTCACTTCAGTTCAGTAGTTCAGTACAACATGAGCTTTGGGATGACAGTGTGTGTGTGTGTGTGTGTGTGTGTGTGTGTGTGTGTATCATTTTAGTCACTGTATAACAATGTCTGGTTTTAACTTTGCTCTCTCACCAACAAGGAAATATGTGGGGAAAAAGTGAATGGAACAACTTGATTTTAAAATGTTAATAAGCACACATTGAGTCCAATGTTCCACTGAATAACCTAATAATTAATAAAAAATAACATTTAAAAACGTCACCAATGATGTGAAATACAGTTTTTTGTGATTTTCCAACACAAATATGTGTGTCTAGAGAAACCAAAGTATGCGAAAAGACAACCGTGTTTTCTTGCCCCACCTCTCCTGATTGTGAATTCATAATCAGGCCATATATATACAAACTACATATTCAGTTAGGTGATAACACACACCTCAAGAACACCACCAAATTTAACTGTCATTTTTGATTGATGCAAGATGCAAACAAAGCCCACTAACTAAGTCTCAAACCACTCTCACCACCAGAGAATGATGTGGCTTGGCATCCACTTGTTATTATGACCACATGCACACACACACACACACACACACACACACACCGACACCAAGACACACACACACACACACACCAAGACACACACACACACACACACACACAAACCCCCAGAAAAATGGCCTCCAACAATGGCTTCCTAACCAAGGCTTTTCAAATGCTGACTCAGACGCATGGTTAGTTCTTTTGGGACATTTTTTAACCTTAATGCGGCTACAGCGGTTTCACCTCCACAGTCTGTTATAGCCATTAGACTGAAACATTAAAGCAAATATAATGGTTGTCCTCCGGCATACACTGCTTTAAGATACAATAAGACATGCAGCCAACAGGATTCCATTCTACACAGACCACTGACTTCTTTCAGACGGGATGACTTGAATGTTTTGGGACTATTTAAGGTCCTGCGGTTTTAACATTTGGATTCAGACGCTGCGACAGAGATGGAAAATGTGACTGGGAGGCAAACTGAAGCAACAATATGTTTAGATCAGTTAGGAGGATGTTGAAAATGAGCTCGTTCAAGCCTTTGGGATGAAAGCTGCAGTCAGTCGATCAGAGGTTAATATCACCGGCCCTCGGAGCAAGGTGGCAGACAAGGTGAAGTGTGTGTGTGTGTGTGTGTGTGTGTGTGTGTGTGTGTGTGTGTGTGTGTGTGTGTGTGTGTGTGTGTGTGTGTGTGTGTGTGTGGAGTGAGTGAGTGAGTGAGTGAGTGAGTGAGTGAGTGAGTGAGTGAGTGAGTGAGTGAGTGAGTGAGTGAGTGAGTGAGTGTTTTTTCTTGTGTGTGTGTGTGTGCGTAGGAGGGAATAAAATTAGCGCAGAGGAGGAGGTTGCTAGGTAGATTGATCTTATTCTATCAGAAACAGAAAAGGTTTATTTCCAGGGATACGTTCACGTACAAGGACTGTGCAGCAGCTTGATGGTGCATAACAATAAACATACAGTAAACATAAGGCAAGTAGAATGATATAAAATATTACCTACATGTATAAAACCTCAAAATGTGGACTAAATAGTAGAAATATGTGCAGTTATAAGCACAAATGCTTTGTTCCAACCTTGCAAATTTGAATAATGGTTGGTTTTCTCTCGTCATATCTGCCGAACGAAAAAAATGCAACGATAAGACCGTGGGGGCTTTTGGATAATACATGTTTAGCTTTAGCCCTACATCACACGACACACTTTAATAGCATAGCATAGGAGTATTGTTGTGTGCGTCTGTATTAAAAAGGTTAAAAGAAATGTATACAATGGGCCACAGGCTGGTGGTGTGTGGTGCATGCACGGTGGGAGTGTGTAGCAGCCTAAGTGTGTTGAAAAGGGATTGTCGCTTTAGCAGGGTCAGACTGGAGGATTATAATGTCTGTGGGGGGACCAGGAAAGGCAGAGATAAGTCCCCCAAAGTTACTGTTCAGACACACACACACGCTTCATCTACCTGCTGACAGATACACCTAGCAACCAAACAAGCTAATTAGTCTACTCTGTGCTGACTTGACGTCTGAAATGTCCTCATCCAACTCCCTAGACACACACACACACACACACACACACACACACACGCGCACACACACAGTCGCACACGCACACACACACAGACAAACAGACTCCTCCCTCACATTAAAAAGGTCAATTTCTCGCAGCATGGCACAACTTCATTTCCATCATGGCGGCCAGACATCATCAGGTAAACATGTTTTCAAACCCTTTAAATATTTGGCTTCACCACGGCAACAAAAAGCTCAAATAACTAGGGGATCTAAAATCCAAACAATCATTCCTCCAATCCGACTCAATCCAATTCTGGGACAACCTGAGTTTAACCCATGACTGTGACTGTGAGACCAACCCATGACAACAGAGACAACAATGGGCTCTAATGTTCAGGTTCACAACAGAGTCAAGAAAGCACTCATATGACTCAGGATTATAAGAAACTGAGCCACACACACACACACACACACACACACACACACACACACACACACACACACACACACACACACACACACACACACACACACACACACACACACACACACACACACACACACACACACACGGCACGGCAGCTTACTGTCTTAGCGCCGCAGAGCTTGTGGTGCTAGCTCCAGGAAACAAAGGGCCGACTGTATGTGACTGTTAGTGATCGGCGGCCCGCTGCCTTTTGAACAACAAGGCAGACACTCACATCACCTACTACACTCACCACGCCGAAATGACATTCACAAACCTGGTTTAAAATAGTCAAAATCAATATTTCTGATATCAAAGCTGGGTGTCTCAATAATTTGAATGATATTGTGGATTTGGGTTTACATGGGGCTTTAAGGGGAAGAATTACCTGGATGTTTTTGGTTAATGTGAACCGGGCAATGTTTTGAATTTCACCAAAATAGCAACAAAAGAGGAGGGAGAAAATGCATATGGCTGCCAAAAGTTGGGCCGAAATGTTTTCTTCTACTTTTTTTTCTATGTGTACTGTCCCTTTTAAAAGCCAAATATCACCTTTACACTGGCACATGTCTGATGAAGAGTATATGTCAATGTATGAGTAAACTGAGGGGAATGAGTAAATGCTGGCTGTTGTCATAGTGGCTATAGTCAGTAAAGGGGAACTCCGGGTCGCATAGGAAACACGTAAATAAAGAGCGAATATAAACCTCCTTAAGAGATGACTCAATGTCACACACGCTAACACACGCCAGCTTCTCCATTCATAAAGTCAAAGAATAGAACAGTCACTATCTAGTAAATGAATGACTGCGTTTAAGGAATAATCACAATATTTTTATGAATTGATTAATTGCTGAATCCATAAAATGTTAGGTGATTGTGGAGAACTACAGTCCAAAACTAAACCATGTTCTATTTGCAACAGTATAAAACAGAGAAGTGTCATATTTGAGAAGCTGCTACATATTTTTATTTATTTTTTATAAATGAGTGAAATTATTAATCCATTATCATTAAAGTGGTTTGATTACATTGACAGTGATTCAGCATTGCACTATTTAAATGCTATTCATAAAGATTTTAAAGAAAGCCATTTGTATTTCATAGTCGTGCCCTTGTTTGATGAACTTGAACACAAGCCTGCTGTTAGCACTGGGGGCATTGACACAGATCTGTTGTGTGTGTGTGTGTGTGTGTGTGTGTGTGTGTGTGTGTGTGTGTGTGTGTGTGTGTGTGTGTGTGTGTGTGTGTGTGTGTGTGTGTGTGTGTTTGGTGGGGGCATATAACGGGAGAAGCCCACACGGTGAAATGAAGCACAGACTAACATAACCAACATGAATCCAGCAGCTTGTGTCATGTGACTGCAGTGAACAGGGCTAAGAGAGACACAATGCAAGCTGACAGCCAACTCCACCTTAAACAAATTGTGACCAATCTCCCCGGACAGCCACGGCCTCAAAGCCATTCACACCACACACCACACCCACACACACACACCCCCACCACCACCCACCCCCCACACACACACACACACACACACACACACACACACACACACACACACACACACACACACACACACACACACATTCCCTGTCACACATGCTCACACAGCTATTTGTCGACCATTAGTCTGTGGCAGGTGACGGGAGATAAACAGCATCGGAAACAATGGGCGACCCAGAGAAGTGCACTTGCTATTTGGTTTCAAACGGTAACAACATGTTCCTGGGGGGACACAGATGGGCCAATGGGTGGACAGACAGAGACAACAGAACAACATCACAGTCAATGGGACTTTTTAAACTTTATTCTGAATTGAATATGATAAACTGCACCAAGAGGTAAAGGAAAACTTTTGTACAAATCCATGTTGTTGTACAGAAAACCAATTTAGCCCAATTTGACAACATAACACTTTTGTTTGAAATCCTTTCCATAGAAGGCGCTGCTACCATTTGTTTTCCCATGTAAAGTGTATAGAAGTGCATAAGCTTCTATACAAGCTAATGCAATACTCTAAATCATAAAAGCTGCTTAACAGAAGTCTGTACTGGAGCTCATCATGCTATATCCAATGTGCCAGAAATGAATTACATTTGTGGTGATTACATTTGCCCACTGTCTTAACAAGTGGTTTAGAAGTTTAACCTCAAGTGTAATTAAAGGGGTTAAAGGAGATTGCAGGTGATTGTAACCCTGCCTGACGGCTCCTGCTTTAAGGCCTTAGACAGAGCAGCTGGTGGAGGGCTGGGGGGTAACGGACTGTGAGCCACATTATATCACCAAGACCTCAAGTGGCAGCAGGTGTGGCCATGGCCATAGTAAAACTACTAGACAAAAGACCAAGTGGGGGTCCAGCATTTCAATCTGAATGTAGCCTTGACAGTGGGACAACTGTGGAGAGGTTTCTCAGTGGCCTTCAAAGGGTTTGGTAGAAAAACTGACAAAAGGTTTGTTTTTCTAAGATAATTCAATGGTGGGCTGGGTGCTATGATATGGATTTAGGTTATATGTGTGTTGCTGTATAACATTGATTTTACTTATCTGCTTACATTAAGTTAACCAGGCCCTCCACCTTAACTCACTTGATGTTAACCAGTGAGTATCTGCTTCCCCTTTAAGACAACACAAGTTGCATATTTGAATGGTAAGAAAGGGAAAGTGAAGATCAGACAGTGCTGCAAAGGCAAGACCAACAGCTGTAGCAGTTGTTGGAAAAAGTCCTGTTTCTCCATAGTGTTGTGAGGAGGTCTGAATGTAAATGGTTGACAGAGCCTCCTGAGTCAACGCATCAAAACATGAGAAATGCAAAAAGTCCTCTGGTTCCACTGCAAAAAAAAAAACATGTGTACTGTTGCTTTAATCACAAATAAATCATTATCCTTTTGATTTAAGAGAAGCACATGAGGAAGAAGAGCATGTTAGATGTGACTACTGATCATGTATAAGTGAATACTGGAGCCCATTTAAGATGTTACTGTGGAAAACCCTTCAGTACAGCGGTGTGGTGGAAACACTAGATTTACAGTTAGTGCTCTGATGAAGGTGCAAAGTTACATTTTAAACCAAAACTAAATCCTGAAGTTTCTCAGCAGCTGTTGTGACAAAGTGGAGCAAATGGTTCAGCGAGCGAGTGACGTGTGATAAACCCTCATAAACTCTCAGCTTCAATCATGTGTGAAACTCGGCCTCCAACACTACTTTAACCTCTCATTTTTATTTAATTTAAATGCTCTACTTGTATTCAATCGCTTTTAAATGTTTCATTTCTATTCACTCGCTTTTCTAATGTGTCTTATGTATTTTAATCTTGCCCCTGTAAAGCACTTTGAAAGGCCTTGTGTCTGAATTGTGCTTGCCTTGCCTTACTTTCATTATGAGGCCATATAAGCCATTACCTTTACCAGAGGAAAGAGTCATGTGTGGCAAAGAAACACATTCAATATTAAATCATAAGGGATAAAAGCATATATTGTAGTGCTGCTGTTACCATACTGAAAACAATGGCTGGCTCAGTCTGTGCTATGATAAATATTTCAAGAAGAAGCTAGCTGACCCAGGCGCGGTTTATGCTACGCTCAGCTTACTGTTGTGATAACAGCTGTTACAGCAACGCAGCCCTGACTGCTCCTGTATGTCACCTGACACTTCAGCAAACCATTCCGCGGCTGTCTTCCCTTTGTGTGTGTGTGTGTGTGTGTGTGTGTGTGTGTGTGTGTGTGTGTGTGTGTGTGTGTGTGTGTTTCAGGCACACGTCAGATTTCTTGATAGGGCCAATAACTACGATCAAGTGTCAAAAAGCAGACAGGTTGTGCCATTACAAACGCTCAAATACAGTCTAAACAATAAGTAACATTTGAGAATGAGCCACTGAAGGTGAATATGAGGATATAGTCAACAGAGAAATACACATGAAAACACAAGACTGGCTAAGGTTGAAAGCCGACAGAGGTTTTGCGATATAAAAAGGGTCTTTCACCCTTCTACTGACCCACATCTTATCAGGTCTCCATACAGTAGCTCGGTATGTCAACAGGCAGACACACACGTGGGGTTGACCTCAATGCAAGTCACAGAAAAGTAGAGTCAAGTTCAAAGGAGTGGTACACAGAAGGAGCTTAGCTGAAAAACT
>CM049413.1:5797500-5837500 GCA_026929865.2 Hyperoplus lanceolatus | reverse complement strand
TCCACTACATGCCTCAACACGTCTACACACAAACCATTACATGAGACACGACATGGGAAGGGTTACAGCCTGCAGCATAACCCTGTTGCTGTGTCATTTGCATAAAAAGGAATGTCTGCTTCACTACTTCTTCTTCTGCATATTATAACGTTAAATTGAAATGTATTCGTTCTTTATTAGCAGCATTGGGTTGTTTGAATTCCTTTAAACCAATCAGAATCCTAAATGTTAACTTGCCTGAACTGCAATGAATGGATTGAAGTATTCTCTTCTTAGGGCTGAAGAGGAGGGGCAGAATGTTATGGAGGAACATTTTGTACACGGCCCATTACCCTGCAGTCAAAGCATGTAGCTTAGCGTAGCTTCTTGGCCGCTTGCCATTGTTGTGTCTCTTTAACAATGAAAGTGGAATGTCGGAAGAGAGAATATAAGAAAGCAGGAAGCAATAGTTGGCAAGTGCACGGGTTAAGGTAAGTGATCCAAGTAATAACAAATAGACTATATACCTAGCTAGCATAAGTAGCAACGCATAAATGCTAAACAAATAATGCTATGAGACTGCCAAAGTAACTCAAATTTCACAAACAAACAGAAAAAAATATTTAAAAAACCCACACTGAATGAATCAAATGGCTCAGCTTTATTTCTGCTTACTTCCAATGTTTGAAATGTGATCCATATGCTACTGTACTCATTGTGTACATTGTACACTCAACAAAAATATAAACGCAACACTTTTGTTTTTGCTCCCATTTTTCATGAGATGGACTTAAAGATCTAAAATTCATTCCAGATACACAATATTACCATTTCTCTCAAACATTGTTCACAAATCTGTCTAAATGTGTGATAGTGAGCACTTCTGCTTTGCTGAGATAATCCATCCCACCTCATATCAAGATGCTGATCTGACATCATGATTAGTGCACAGGTGTGCCTTAGACTGTCCACAATAAAAGGCCACCCTGAAATGTGCATTTGTTTTTGCTTTATTGGGGGTCTGGGGACACAGAACCAGTCAGTATCTGGTGTGACCACCATTTGCCTCATGCAGTGCAACACATCTTCTTCGCATAGAGTTTATCAGATTCTCAATTGTGGTCTGTGGAATGTGATACATATGCTACTGTACTCATATTGTGTACATTGTAATATCATTGTGTAGCTGTGCAGACAAGCAGAGCAGAGGTGTGCAAAAGAATGGAGGTGGTTCTAAAAATAAAGCTATTGAAAATCACAGGAAGACAAAGCGGGCGAAATGTTCAAATGGATTTTATGATTTGGAAGAGAGGAATGAATGAGTGGGAACAGGAGGATGAGTGGGAGGGAAAGGGAAATGACGGAGAGAGAGAAAGTATAATATTGTCAGCTAAATGGTAGGAACGGTACTAAAGTCACGCGTTTGAGTCAACAGTATTAAGGGAGAATGAACAGTTTTAACTAGCTGACAGTAGCCTATGTAACATACAAATAAAATGCATAGGCCTAACAAATCTAAAAATACCAATAAATAAAATAAAAATTAAATACTAGTGAATGTGCAGCATAAACTAAAATTGCAGTGAAAAAACCAGTGTTAATGCTCACAGCTCTGAAGCTGGTATGTAAAAAGTATGTCTTCTTTAAGGTATTTTTGACTTAAAAATATATATTACTGCAGCTCTCAGAACTCTAATCTCTTATAAATATAACAATTATCAAATAAAAGTCAACTGCACATTAATTAAATGACAGTATAAAAAAGAAAATATTTGTGTTTCACACTCGATTTTTCTTCACAGTAACATAGTAAACCTATTCTTTTCAAATATATCATATGCATTTTCTAGACAATATTGCATTTCACATTTACATTTTTCAAATTCTACTGGAATCCTATCCCTCGCGGGATTTGAATGACATTTGCTATGTATAACATCTTTATTTGCCTACTCATAGACTGTAGAAGAGGGGACCTACAACTGCTAATAGTGATGCAAACGAACATTGACATGTCAACTCTTCAGTAAGATCAAAAGTCGTAGAGCAGATGACGTCATCACCTAATTTGCATATTTGTAGATGACCATCCCTAATTTCATATTTGTAGACAGGGTTTTATACAGTAATATTTCATAGATGAGTTCTAGTGTTATGAGGCAATCCATAAACACCAACGTGGTAATGTTAAGTCTAGCAGTAATCATCATGCTCATGGTTTAAAACCTGCTAACATTTTGATTCCTACTCGTAGACTGTAGAAGAGGTGGGAAAAGCGCTAACTGCTAATAGTGATGCTAACGGAACACGAGCGAGAGTTATTCCTGCTCTGACCGCACTGGGAGGGGGGCGGCTGTCAGTGCTCTGTGGGGGCCCCGCTGCTCGTTGAGGCTATTTTTTAAAATCACCAATTACACCAGAAAAAAGCTAGATTTGTCGCTTGTCGCTTTTTGAAAAAATGCCAGGGGGCTGAAAAGTAGCTAAATATAGCGACAAAATCGCTGTTGGCAACACAGCTTGAGCGGAGAGGTGTGTTCTCCTGCTCTGACCGCAGCTGGGAGGGCTGCTGGTGGGACTGCGTGTCGTGCTCTGGGAGGAGGGGAGCCTGGCCACCTGCTTGTTTAGAAGTAAAGAGCGATCATGCTTTAGCAACAGTCTCCAAAAGTCACCAATAACACCAGAAAAAGTAGCTAGATTTGTCGCCAGTCGCTTTTTGAAAAAGTGCCAGAGGGTCTGAAAGTTGCTAAGTTAGCAACACTGCACCCTCATGCTGTGCTCACCATGGAGATAACAGACTCTCTGCTGCCTGCGCACGTGCGAGGAGCCGGAGGCTAAATGGTCCGGGGACTCCGACTACAAGTTTTAAGTTCCACCCGCAAAACAAGCCTGTCATTCGCCATATTCGCTAAGGCTAGCCTGAGGGTCCCCTCTGAACACCACGCTGCCGTCACGGACGGTACGGTGTTACACCCCTACTAAATGGAGAGAATAAGAGAGATGCCAACGAAGGACAAATTAAAACAAATAAAAAAAAGTATTTTTGACTTGGGGAGAGAGATTGTTTAGCCTATGTCAATATTAATGTTTAATATTTAAAATGGCCTTCTACAAATACATTTAACAATAGTAAATAAATTCAAAAGTGATTTCACATTCACAGACTGTCACCAAAACAGATCCAATGTACTGTACACTATAACACCTGTCTTATGTAAATAGTTTGAGTGCCCTACAGAGGACGGAATTGCACAGTTGTTTGAAAGACTTGGAGACAGACACACACACACACACACACACACACACACACACACACACACACACACACACACACACACACACACACACACACACACACACACACACACACACACACACACACACACACACACACACACACACACACACACACACACCTAGATATGGTTGTAGACTGATGTGCGTCAGAGAAACCGTGATAGCATTTGGACCAACACAACGTAAACACCAGACAATGCCACGCTCAACTTTTGATAGGCGTCAAATAGAGAACTGAATGTTGCTAATGTGTGGTGATGCTTGCAGCACGCTCCACGTCAGCAGCATCATGCTAGTGCTAAGATTGGAAGCACACAGTGAGCTATGCTGGGCTAAATAAGAACTAAAGTGCAGTTAAATGCATTCAATTAAGATATGTTTATCTTAACCCATTGATGACGGCTGCTGCGCGATGCCACATTGGCTCTCCTGCCTGATGCTGCATCGCGCAGCATTATTACTTTATCTAATTTTCATGGCATTCCCAGCATAGAATGCACTGTCATTGGTTCAAATACACATGAGGTGGGTTTTGTTGATTTTTTTAGGACCACGTGACCACCCAAAAGTTGTGTGGTTTGTCGAAAATCACGTCAATCAAAAAAATAAAAAATAAAAAAATAAAACAAAATAATTTAAAAAATACGCCAGCTATGTCGGCGACGGAACAGTTAGTGGCGTTTGGTGCGCAGAATCAAGGTCTACTATAGACTACTGACGAAAATCACACAACACATTGCATCTATTTATTAACAATATTTAATAATTTTCTAATTCATCTAATTTTGACGATTTTTAGAAATATTTGTTGGTTTGTAAGTGCTAAGGGAGCATGTTTAAATAAAACCTGTGAACCTTAACTTTTAAATGTATTTTATTTCATGTTTCTATGTGCTACACAGGCTTAGATATTAAGGTTTTGGTAGACTTGACAATTCATACTATTTTTTCAGAAAACCCTCAGGCATTAAGGACATGCATCCTAGATTGCCATAGTCATCAATGGGTTAAGCACACTGCAGTGACAAATACACTTACTGAAGCCATGTTCAGGCTCCAGGCAAGAAATGACACCGTTATAAAGTAAAGTATTATTGCTGCTAATACTGTTAATATGTTTGTCAGTTTATCTAGTATATTCCTCCTTGGCAAATGAATGGTATGAGAAGCAGCTAAGTGTTGCTCTCAGCGGGCTGTGTGTCTAGCATACAGATACAGTCAAAGTAAGTGTGCACTAGCCATTAGCGGGTGAGTCAGAGCTTGATTGTGACAGTCAGAGAGCGATAGATGTGTTTTTAATGGGCTCTAGAAGTCCAACAAGCTGGAAATGGAGAGACACTTCTGGCCTATGAAGTAATCGCTGCTCTCTGGGAGTTCCTGAGCTGTGAGAGCAGTACTAAATATTAAATATTCACACATTCATATTTATGAGAGACGAGACCGCATGCAAAAGGAACATGGTCAGCACAGAGTGACTGTGGAGGGGAATGATGATGTATGATTTTATGTTGCATTACTGGTGGCCGGCCGCAAGAAAAAAAACATTAAGGGACGACGCTGCTGTTTGAAACCTCAGGGAGGAATTACCGGTGATTTAAAAAGATATGACCTAGAAAGAGGCCAGAGACATTTTTACAACAAAAAAAAGTGTTACGAAAAAGCATAAAAGAAATACAGAGGAAACCATTAACTCTGTTCATGCTTAGAGATGATTACTGCACCACACACGCACGTGCACACACACACACACCCTCCTCAGTAAGCTAGTGACTGGCTGAAAGCTCCTGGTTTCATTAGGAGAGTGTAATTAATAGCTCCTTGTTAAAAACCTTTCTAAGCAGAAGGAGAGAATACAGGGACTTGAGAGGAAAGGAAGGAAGGAGGACGTAAGGTTTAAAGATGGAGAACAGAGACCGGATGGACAGAATGGGAGGAGAGAGGGAGGGAACTGAGGAGGAGGGAGGGAGAGAGAGAATAGAGCGAGAGAGAGAGAGAGACACAGAGAGAGAGAGAGAGAGAGAGAGGGGGGGGGATGGAAGGAAAGCTGAATAAGATGTTTGTGGAGGATGGCAGGCCAGAATGCAAGTCATCTGTTCAGCCATCTCATCGTCCATATTTACACTAAACACTTGACACATGAAACATCTGTGCTTCTGTGGGGCGCTTTAGTAGGTTGCTGCAAGACATGTTGGTGACATTGTGTTATTTATCGTTAACCAGTTTTTATTTATACCACTGGTCTCTCATTCCAGCATTTGATTCTGGACCAGTCACACCCAAGAAAGAAAGCTAACCGACCGTTGTCATCCACTGGCCAATATATTAAGCTATTGTCACTATTCCACCACCAAATGCCATGCAGGCTTTTTTCTCTTAAAAGATAAAGTTACCATCCACTGAGAGATATTTGTCTCTATTTGGCGCCCTGGTTGTCACCCTGCGTTGCTGTGGACATTCACTGGAGTCACAGAATGGCGAGAGATAGCATTTCATCACTTTGAGCTATAAAGAAAAGAGCCTGGAAGTCCCCTCTCTCTCTAAACAGTCAGCCGTCTCTGAATCAACACAGTTATTTCCAGAATGTGTGAGCAAGAAGAAACTGTGTCATTCATTCAGAAATAGATGAATCAGCAGCTTGCCAATGTCCTCACCAACCTTCTGGGCTATTCATCTCTTTTTTAAGCTAACATTGATGTGTTGACATAGATTAATGCTATTTTAAAACGATTTATAGCACTAATTAAAAGAAAATACTATATTCCATTTCTACTAAGTCTGTTCTGAAAATAAATGCCAATAAATTCTACACACTGCACCTTTAATTAATATGTATGTGTAATGTGGTCCCTTTAAGTTATTGGAATATTCATTTAAAGGTCTCCATTTCTCCCTAGAGGTTGTCGTAACATGAGGTGAGTGTCGCTCCCTGTAATGTGACAGCAGTCAGTCGTAACGCACAACACACAAATACCAATCTGACCGCACCCAGCAGCAGCAGCCCCCCCGACACACCCTCTGACCACAAACAGCTGGGGAATAGAGGGGTGTGTGTGTGTGTGTGTGTGTGTGTGTGTGTGTGTGTGTGTGTGTGTGTGTGTGTGTGTGTGTGTGTGTGTGTGTGTGTTTTACTGTAAAGCAGCAGATCCCATTACATAAAAAGCAGTTGCTATCTTTCCTGTTTGTGGCCCCACACAGTATTGACCTTTTTAGGACTTTAACACTCAGAGAATCGATGTCAAAATCCTGCCTTTATGTAAATACAATGCACAGTTTAAGTTGAAAATAGGATTCCTCATTTACTGTTGTTGGAGATGTCAGTGAGATATCACAGGGGGAGTCAGCGATTCTAGAGAATGCTTATCGTCAAAATCAGTGAATATCTCCTCACAATCCACTACCTGTGCGTACTGTGTGTGAGCTGAAAAAAGCCTAGGCTCCGTAAACAGCAGAGAGTGGAACATTTTCATCAAATTGAGGATAGCGGAAAATTAGGTTAAGAAATAAGAATAATTGTAAAAAAGCAGACGCGTGTTTGGAAGCATAAGGCAGTGGGATGGGAAACTCCCGGCAGGAAAAACGCAGACTGGGAGGGAGGGAGGGAGCGAGGGAGTGAGAGGGGGGGGGGGGCGAGTGAGAGAGTGAGAGAGAGCAAGAGAGAGACAGGGAGAGACAGGGGGGGGAGCGAGAGACAGACAGACAGACAGGTGGTCGAGTGGGAGCGCCGCTAGAGGGATAGACAGGTGGGCAGAGACTGCAACAACTGGGTAACATATGACACAGACGTATCACATACACCTCACACCCTGCTCATCAATCATTCACGTCACATCAGTCGTCACGTTCTCTGTCTGTGTGTCCCGTTAGCTTAGCGGCCTTCACACAGTGTTACCAGGGACATGTTCGTCAGTTGTTCAAGTGGGTGGGGAAGAATTTAGCCTTAACACACACACACACACACACACACACACACACACACACACACACACACACACACACACACACACACACACACACACACACACACACACACACACACACACACACACACACACACACACACACACACACACACACACACACACACACACACACACACCTGTTTGAATCACTGTCATTCTAATGGACAAATAGTCATCGCATATTTCAGCAAGAGGAAGCTTTTCATTCCCACCTCACCATCTGGCCATAAACATATCCTGCTGCTTCCATCCATCAATTATCATTCTACTGTAACTTGTTCCATGTATGTCAAGTGTGTCATTTCAGAAAACTACATATCCACGCAATGGTAGACACAGATTTTGTACAACTATGATGTCATACCAGGGCGCCCTTAGTTGGTACGGCATCCCCCCCCCATGGGCCTCGGTCAGCAGCGGAACCGGGTTCGATTCCAGCCCGCGGTCGTTCTCTGCATGTCACTCCCCTCTCTGCCCCATTTCAACTCTGTCTATACTCTCTACACTATCAATAAAGCATAAAAATGCCAAAAAAATATCTTATATATATATATATATGGATGTCATATCTTAACTGTCTTAGAGAGAAACTACTGATGATGGCACACATCCACATCAGCCTACTCTTATGTTTTTTATTCTAATATTGTGAGAAATGTATAGTCTTTTCCCCTTATGTATATCCTGTATGAATGCAACAATTTAATACAAAACAAAAACGCAATAGAGGAGCCAAGTATGAAAAATAATTCACCTGATAGGAAAGGCCTAACGAAAGACACTACTGCTTTGCATTATGGGATGTGTAGGATCCTGCTTGACCCAGTAGGGACTACAATCAGGATAACTTTAAACCTCTTTCTTTTTTCTTGTGAGCTCCCCATACCTTATGGATAAATCCGCCTGGAGAACCCCTTTAAATGTGCTCACTGTTACGAATTTCTGCCTCTCCAACTTTGAAAAAAGAGTGGACAGCTAATGTGCAATATCCTGCTGTCTATAACATATCTAGTCTGTGAGAGAACAAAGTGAAACAGACACCACTATAAATATACTGTATGTGGCTGTACAGGAAATTGTGCTCACATACGGATCACCTCTCGTGAGCTGCTATGTAGCTTTGGTTTCAGCGTGCAGAGCAGAAAAGGAATTTGATCGTCACACGGAGACTAAAGAAAGAGAAAGTGTCTGGAGCTATCACTACTACATTCCACCATGTAAGGAAACCTGAAACACTGAATCAGCCACTTATTCCACCACACCGGGCAGCTAAAGGCTACGCTACTGTAAAACTAGCATAACAAATTCATTATGTATGTTAAACAGCTGTGTCAGCGTGCCAAATTCTAGCAAGTCATGAGGGATGGTTCTCCACACTCCAAGACATAACAAAGGAGCGACTGCTGGAGGAGAAATCTACATGTGGCTGCTAAACGGATGGGACAGAAATAGGCCTTTGTTCAACTTCTCCCCCCCCCCCCCCCCCCCCCCCACTCGTGCCCTTCCTGCTCTCTCTCTCTCTCTCTCTCTCTCTCTCTCTCTCTCTCTCTCTCCCTCCATGCATTCTTCAATCTGCTCATACCCGTCTCTCCATCCCTCTGTCTTTCTCTCAATGTCAATCAGTGTTTTTTCTGAATTTAAAGGTGGAGTCAGCGATTTTGGAGAACACTTGTTGTCAAACTACTTTTTGTCAAAATCAGTTAATCTCATTTTATCACGATCCGCTACCTGTATATACTGTGTGTGCGCTGAAAAGAAATGCATTGTTAATACACAGCCTAGGCTCTGTAAAGGGGAATGTTGCTGCTGGCTATGGTGGGCACCTACAGTACAAACCAGTTTACAAAGCCTATACACTGTGTATTAACACCAGATGTATATTTTTTCCCAAAACAGCACATACAGGTAGTGAGGATTGTGAGGAGATATTAACAGATTTTGACAAAGATTCTTGCTGGTGTCCTAAATCTCTGTGTCCCTCTCTTTTTCCCCTGGATCAAAGCGTTTATATACATCATACATCTTTTTTTTTAACCTTTATTTATACAGGTAAATCCCATTAACCTCTAGCCAGGCTGCATTCCGCTACACTACTTTCTGTCAGCCAGTAGCTTTCACTACATAAACGTTTACACTCACAACACCTTCCTGCATTCCTGTCATAACTCCAACAAACACTCTTCTGGTCTGGCCGATATTAAAACACCTTTAGAGGTAGTTACTGAAAGAAGGGGAAAGTGAAATGAGGTGAAAAGTATGGGGGGCGTATTTGTAAGGATGTGAACTGCTGAAGTAAAGTAAATTGCGTAGTATTTAAGATGAAAACTTAACTCAGTTTCATTCATGCATGTACATAATGTAAAGCACAGATTAATGGTTAATAATCCAGGGACAAAAATGATTTCCTACCAGTGCAAAAAAAGAGAGTTATGTTTATTTAAAGCTAGAGTGCGTAACTTCCTTTGCCCCTCATGAGGAATTGTCAGTAAATTGAGTATTGTCAACTCATTTGGTGATGCCTTGAATGTAACAGACATTCATTTTATATGAAAAAGCTACGCACTATTAGCTTTAAAGAAGAAGAACTTCCATTCATTTTACTCAAGAACTCATCACCTATAAAGTTACAGTTCGCTTTCTCGTCGGAAGCTGCTATGTTGGTTCATTTCTGTATTAAAAATAAGAAAAAAAATATCCAGGCACAGCCTTGGCCCTTATGCCAGCAGTACATCAGGAATGTTCTTTTCCTGTGTTCTGTCAGTGTTAAGTGTTGATTATGTTATTACAATGACCCTGCTCTCGCTTTGGAGCAAACTCTCTTAATGCCAAGAGTCACTTGTCACATCAGTTGAAGTGGGACTGCCAGGTTTTCCCACAGGCTCGACCTCGGGATCCGCATTCAAAGCAAACGTTTGAGAAGAAAAACAACTGAGTGAATTCAGAAGCTCACTCAAGGTCACACACAGGAATGCACCGCTCGGCCAGATCTCTCAATCGCTCACTTTGTCTAGATATTGTGTCTTGTTTAGTTTAGTACTTTTTATTGTTCTTACCTGCCCAGGGACTACAGGCGTGGAACATAGCAGTTTGCTAAAACCTGGTACAGTGCATCTCTCCTTGCTCTAAACAAGGTTCATATTTATTTTGTACATTGTCCCTGTTCAAATAAAGTTACATTACGTTCAGATGCTTTTCCACGCAGATTTTTGTAAAAGTAAAATATAAAATGTTTACAGGTTAATCTTTCCACAATACTTCTGATTTATTATACAAATTAAAAACATCCTTCAATACTAATTTAGGTTTCTAGTGTTCTTTATTCTAGTATTTGTGAAATCCTCTTTTTGAAAAAGCCTGTACACAGTGTATGCCGTCAAACAGCACTTTAACTGGACAGACTGAGCTGGGAAGTTATGGGCGTATGAAAGTAAATAAATGAACAAGGAGAGTGTATTTTGTTTGCAATTTCCTGTTTTCTCCAGAGGCAAAAAAAAAATGAAAGAAAGAGTTCCTAGACCTCCACCAGGGGGCCGAAAGAGAGAGAGAGGAGAGGGCGGAAAAGAAGGAGTGAGAGAGAGAGTGACAGAAGGAGCAAGATAATGTATTATTTTATGTACATGTTACATCCTGAGATATGGGGGGCGGGTGTTATTGTTATTATTTGTAATATGTGTATATGTGCAAGGCTTTGGCAATACTGTTGTCTACAGTAGAGCTAATAAAGCTTTTTGAATTGAATTGAAAGGGGGGGGGGGATACTGAAAAGGAAAAGGAGGAGAAACTAGCAGCAGGAGTAAAAGTAAAGGAGTAAAAAGGGAAGTGAACCGTCCGAAGAGGCTATGTGAGGGCAGCCCCGTCTCCTCTGGGTCTGATAGAAAGATTTCATTCATTGCCCTGGGACAAACACCACCAAACTCTGCCCCCACCATCCCTCCTTTCTCTGGTCCTTTATCTGAGCCTCTGTTGCCCCCTCCTCCCCCTCCATCTCTCTCTTTTGGTCCTCCTTCCATTGATGTGAACAAAGTGAAACCTAAATGGCCTGTGATCTAGCCCTAGCTCACACCCACCTACTCTCTCTCTCACACACACACACACACACACACACACACACACACACACACACACTCCCTTTAGCAGTTTTGGTAGAAGGCTACAGCGCATTCTAGAACCCCTGGAGCCCAGCGCAGGTTCTGACTGGCAGAACTGGGTCTCTGTCTTAGGAGCCACGGGGTGATTTCAACAGTCACAAAGCGTTGGCATGCCGACCCCAGTTTCTTCATTCAGATTAAGAGAATGGTGCAACTGGCTGCAAGTGTTGCCTCAGGAGTCCAGCATGCTCCTCTCTGCCCCAGTGCATCTCTGTCTCTCCTAACAGTCTAATAAAAAGACCAAAACACTATCTTAAAAAAAAAGAAAACGCCAAAATTTAACTCAAAAGGGTCAAGTCAAAAACCACCTCAAGCGAGCGGCAACATTTTTTTCTAAATACTTTTAAATTTTTTATTTTATTCTGGGGTGTCCATCCATCTCACCTTTCTGATGCGATTCTTCAAAATGTGCATACAAGCACGAGTGACTGAAAACCAGCTAACGATGTGTGTGTGACTCTCTGCCCTCTGACCCAAGTTGGGACCTTGACTGTGTGACAGCAGGACAGCAGGGTAGAGGGAGCTTGTCCCTTTAACTGCAATGTTCAAACCACTGATTCATCTAAACCACTTCCTTGTTAAAATGACCTCAAGCCAAACAGTGATCCTCTACCAGCTGTAGCCCGACCTTTGACCCACACACAGGCTAAGCAGAGGAAATGTTGGATCCATAAACTTTATGTAGAACAGATTGCAGCGATGCATGGATATAAAGAGCTTCTGTAGTCTGGTGGTATGCACATGGAGAGGCTCTGTGTGATATGCACATGTCATGGTGGTGACATCAAAGCACTTCATGACACCACACTATGTCGGGCCGTTAAACAGGACATGGACATTTATTACTCAGGTCTATACTAACAAGATGAGGGCAGGAAAGTGAATAAAACACACACACACACTATTAAATCTATTGTTGTTATTCAAATGGTGGTGGACATTTGTAAGCAAGAGGAAGTCATCTTTTATATATATATATATATATATATATATATATATATATATATATATATATATATATATATATTTATTAACTATATTGATGCCAGAATATCATAATAAAACTTTGCCATTTAGAGAATTTGTATATTGTTTTAATGACTTGTGTTGCCATATTATTGACTTCATATATTGTATTGGCATTAATCAATCAATTAATTATAAAATCTGTTAATGATTAATAATGTTCTTGTCGTCTGCCATGTCACTGTCTTAGCTGCCAGTTATTGCTCTATAACGTCATAGGCATTGGGCAGTACAGCATTTCTCTATCCCACAATGCACTTGAGATCTCCTGCCGGTCTGCACTGTAGCAAGAACAAACATCCTTTTTATTACAGAAATAGAAGTTGCACACTATTTCTCCCAAAATAAATGTCTACGCCCACATAATGGGTCGTCTGTCGAAGCAGCAGCAGCAACCTTTAGAACAATAGTACAAGTAAACAGACATTTAAACTGAACAGGGTTTTTTTCCAGCAGATATATCAAGAAAAGTTTCTCTAGGCTTTTGATGTAATTCAGCTGAGCAGGTAGTAAATCCTGTTGTAACAAATCCTTTGGGCATTTATAGCCAACACCGTAAGTAATTGACTATCATCCAAAACACCCACAATCATTACATTTCAAGCATTAAGCTGACACTCTTCAGTGAAACAACGTGGGCAAGAACAGGACTGAACTTGTTTATGTTTTTACATTTGAACTTCTGGTCAGATTTCATTCTTTTAAAAGGTCCAGTCAACATGTTTTGAGTCTCAGAAAATGTTTTGTGCAATTAGAGGCTTTAAAAAAAGGTGCAGTCAGTGTGTACTATGCAATATCTGAATATTTAGATCTTTTAAATTCTACAGACCGCACCTTTAAAGCTAGTCCACAATATTTACTGTTCCCAATGGAGGGAGTTATAAAGGCAGGTTGAACAACGCTACCATAAGAGAGATATGGAAATGTAAAGCCTTGCAGCCATAGAAACTGCATGTAAATATGAGAGAGAGAGAGAGAGAGAGAGAGAGAGAGAGAGAGAGAGAGAGAGAGAGAGAGAGAGAGAGAGCTGGACAGACACACTCATATTGGACTGACAGCTCATAAGAAAACCGTCGGTTGGTACATCTGAAACTGCACTGAAGATAGCTAGGACTTCCCCTGATCTAGTAAGCACAGAAATGTTAGACAATTCCAGCCCCACCAACACACACACACACACAGACACAGACACAGACACAGACACAGACACAGTCACACAGTCTCAGTTTTTACTTTTTGGGATCTTGGTATGTGCTCAACAAAAGCAGACACGCCTTATCTGTTATTACACACACCAGTACATGGACATGCCACAACTGGACCTGAGTGAGTGTCTGTCTGTAAGGCTGCAGGTAGAAGCAGGTGGCACCAACTGTGTGTGTGTGTGTGTGTGGTTACTCACTGACACACACAAGTGGAGAGACTCTCACACGAGCACATAAACAGCTTACCATCACATAAATAGTTTATTTAGTCACATTTAAGAAGCAAATCTTTGCTTAAATAAGTCATCAAAATACTGCTGTTGTTTGCACATCCGTAGCGGTCTATAAAGTTTGAGGGTTACCATGTAATGCAACACTTATCCATAATATAATTTTTTTTTTTAATAATAATTTTTTCATTCTGTGTAACCTGTGGTTACAGGGGTTTCTGTGTTAGTGACAGTCTGCTAGCTGGCACGCAACTCTAAGGGAAAAAAACCCTGACACCAATTACAAATGACAACGAAGGCAAATTTTGACTGGATTTCTAAAACATAAAGCCACAGGCAGTGATAATGTCATGCAGTTCCTTTACCTAACGGCATATTTTTACATCCATGCCACTTGAATACACACGAACCGCGACTATGGTTGGATAAACATCGGCGGCTCAAACATGTGAGTGACCTGGTTTAGCCTAACCACAGGAAAAGCAGACACACAGAAAAAGGGGACAGTCTGTGCTAACCCCCGCACTAATTCAATATTCATATCTTTATTTAAAAATACACACAGTTACAGGAAACACGAGGCAGAGGCTGACTGTCATCTGGCTTCAGACAGGCAAACAGCTTCAAATTAAAAGTCCTGACGTTCATTTAAAAAAGGAACAAAACAGAAAAAATATTTCAATTTGATTTGGATTTTAAATGTTATTATACCTGACGCCTGACCTTCAAGACAATATGCCTTTGTCTCATGAGAACATCATGCAAAAGTAATCGGTCAAAGTACTAACTGGTTCACCTGGTTAGTGTCCAGTCTATTAAACAGCTCAGAAATACAAACACTTCAGGCTTGAGGACACATTTACTGGGTCATTGTTATGCTATTCTAACTTGCATGGTGTGCAGTGTGTGTTGTGGCCAAACTGTCTAAAGAAATTCAAAGTTATTAATGTCCAGACAGAAAGTTAAACTAATTTAATTACAGGAGAGAACTACGCTTGACATCCTCGCAGTGATGGTTTTGCTCATGTTAGTACACAAACATTATTTGTACATTTGATGCTTGAATTGCAAAAAAAATATGCATTTAACATTCACTACTGGAAGATGAAGGATGGTGATATTGATGGTGACTTTTTCTGAAAAAAAAAAAGCTTAAGATTCTACTTAAGATAATACTTAAGATTCAGTGAGTTGACGTGTTATCATTTCCCAAAAACATAAAAATAGCTCTTTATTCTATATTGAAAAGGTAATCACCCACTAGGTAGTGGGTTCTCTTGTTATGTGAATTATAACATTAAGTTTGCACAGAGAAAAAGCAGAGTCAGCAGCGGTTGTTGGGAATGAGTCGGCTGATGACTGACAGACGCTCCAGCCGACATAAAGCAGACGACATCATTATTGTGAAAAGGCCTCGCTTTCCCAGGGAAGAGTATAATGTGGGTCAGAGTTAAAAGAGGATCAAAACAGATGTGTGTGTGTGTGTGTGTGTGTGTGTGTGTGTGTGTGTGTGTGTGTGTGTGTGTGTGTGTGTGTGTGTGTGTGTGTGTGTGTGTGTGTGTGTGTGTGTGTGTGTGTGAAAACATAAAATAAGATGTAGAAAAGAAAGCATTGAAGAAAGATGGGAGCGGGGGTTCAGATAAACACAAGAATGCAGTAGAAAATAGTGTTTAGATATACAAGATATTTTTGCGCTTTATAATTAATGTGACATAGGATCACACTTTATGACATAAGACTTTTTTAATCAGGTTCCCAGGTGATCAAACACCGTATATAGAGCACAGTCTATTTTGAGCAAGAAGTTCAACCAAAAGCTGCTACATTTCCCTCTGATTTAGATTATTATTATTAATGGTATAATGTAGAATCTGAAGCTACATTATAATTTCATGAGATCTACTGTTTTCATGTTAAGGAAGTGAACTAACACGGGGGTTCAGCGAGGTAACATGGGCTCCGGGCAGCAGACTGGATTGTGTTATAGTCGCTGCATTATAGAAATATTAAGCACAAATGAATAACAGAACAGCCCAAACCCAAACCCAGCTGTGGATGCCAGAGTTTAGAAAGGGTTTTTGGACGCATTCTCACATTTTAGAGTTCCAGATGTCCTCACATCTTCAAAAAAGTGATGATATTTTCTCAGACCGAACGTGTTGGGTGATGGTTCAAGTTTAGAGCTAAGAGCTGATTGATCTAGGTTTAGGTTGTAGTAAGTAGGTTTGTAAATGAGTGTTAAACCTGCAGTGTGTAGAATTTTGGGTTTTATTTCCTAGCAGATTTTGTAGAAAGTAATTATAATATCCATAAGTACGTTTAATTTAGTGCATAATAGCTGAAAAAAATGTTTTGAATTATTATTTTTTCCCTTAGAAAGGGTCTCATATATGTCCATATTTCTGCATATTTTGGACCAAGGCCTAGTGCCCCCATCTTGAAAGTGTCATAGTTGGAATGTCATCAGGTGCATTGTTTAAAATGTAGAATAGTTCTTGTCCTTGAACGCCACTGTAGCTTCTGTTATTATTCTAAAGGGTTGGGGTTACCCAGGGAGCGTTGCATTCTAGAACTTTGTAGAACTTTCTTCATGATGTCATATTACACACTGCACCTTTAAAGTGGACATTAAAACCAAAAAGTGTTTTTGACAATCTAGGACGGACTGCATTATGCTTTCTATTTGTGTAATATTGTTATTTTCTGTACAACCTTTTTGCATGTGTGTGTGTGTGTGTGTGTGTGTGTGTGTGTGTGTGTGTGTGTGTGTGTGTGTGTGTGTGTGTGTGTGTGTGTGTGTGTGTGTGTGTGTGTGTGATCCCAACCCAACCCTTCTTTTTCTGCCTCTTTAAGAACAGTAGAGGAGAACATTCCCAACTTCCTGTCTCTCCTCCCTCCATCATGTTTGCTATTTCAGGAATGTTCTGCAGCCTCACGCTCACTCTCACTCTGCCGTGTCACTGCAAACTCACACACACACACACACACAAACACACACACACTTGCAGACAGAAGTAGCCCACACACTCATAGAAAGTTCTATTAAAAGTAACTTCGTTATGCGAGTGTGCTTAGAGGAATGTTTAGACTAAAATAAACAGAAATGAATGACATAATTGTGTGCTCTTCTCAGATAAAATGGATTTGCAAGCTCTAAACGGACACACACACACACACACACACACTCACACACTCACACACTCACACACTCACACACACCAGCCTTTAGCTATAATAGGAAGCAAACTGGTGATAACGGTTTTCTCCTCAGGGCGTCATCCAGTAACACAGTTTTCTGGTCTTACTAGTAGAACAGGGACTGTCACGAGCTTTTTCAATTCATAACCATCTAAAACATGTTCCATTTTATCCTCCTCAATAATCATGATGAATTTGATCATATCTTCTGTCACACAAAGGAGATTTCTTCCTACAGATAAAGTGGTGTGTGTCTCGTCTGCAGCGTTAATCTGTTCTCAACACATTCTTTATTTCTTTGACAAGCAGCAGCCTGCCGAGACTCCATCAACATTTAGAATTAAACTATCTGGTAACTTGACACATCTCCATTAAATAATACGGCCTCAGGTATAAATGACTGTTGAAGCAGCAGTGTGAAAAAACTAAAAACCATTTGGAGTTCATCGTAGGCAAACTGGCCCCAAACCAAAGTGATAATTTAGATGTTTAGAAAGTGCCACGTGCAGCCTTTTAAACTAACTCCTTGGTGTACTCGTTATAAACAATATACACCAGTACAGTGGTATTGCCATGACTACTATTTCTTTGAACAAAGAAAAACAAATGTTGTTTTGCACTCTAAAAAGGTTCTGAATAACATTTTCCATCAAATTAAAAAAAAAATTGTAGCTGTCTCCATCTTTCGTCTTCTCCTCCATTTGGTCCCCCTCTCCATGTGAGGCCTCTCCTACCGGCTGGTCCTGTGTGTCCCTGTTCCAAGCCATTTGGTAACTAACTTCTATTTTTATTATCATTTAATCTACTAATTATGCTCTAAATAATCATTGAGTGAGTCTATAAAATATCTTAAAATAGTAAAACATGTTCATGATTTGTTTCTTCATCGCTGAAGATCTAGTTTAGTTTATAATATTATGTCAAAATGCTACATGGGTACACGACAATTTCTATCGGTTCATGAAAATGAATCCACAACTGAACTGACCCATAATAATCAAGTCTGCTCTAAATCTCTGATCCATCTACCTCCTCCTCTTTCTCCCCTCCCCCTCATATGAATCCCCCTTTCACACCTCTCAGAACTGGTTGCCCGCCCTGCCTCCATCTATCCATCCATCTATCCATCCATCTATCCATCCATCCATGTGTGCGTGGTATATTATGATGTGTGTCAGATATGTGAACTGTACGCACAGATGCTCAGCACAAATGAAGTTCCTAACAGATAAATAAAGTTATTTGAATTGAATTGATCCATCCATCCATCCATCCATCCCCCTCCAGGAATGCTATTGTCTTCTTAAACGCTGAGATTAAAGAAGTGAGGGAACGTCGGACTGGGACAGAGGGAGGGAGGGGGCGAGGGAGGGAGGGGGCGAGGGAGGGAGGGAGGGAGGGATGAGGATTAGCAAAAGAGGGGTGACAGACTGGAAATCCAGGAGACCTGCTAATGTGGAGGAGAGCAGTCCCCTCCCCCCTTGTAACCCCTCTTATATTAACCCTTCCTCTATGAATGGTGGCAGCATGTATTGTTATGCCGCACTTGACAATGCTGAGAATAAAGTTTTTTAATATCAACTTTCAAGTTTGTTTTTGAACACATATCAAATGGATATAATAATGTTTGTATGTTCCGAATCTTTTTTTCTAGCTTTCTCGATATACATTTTTTCCCCTAGAATAGTCTCAGCCCGTCAAAAACTGGAACCGAATGATGCCGAATACATCAGCGCGGAGCAGGAAATATCAACTTGCCAAATGAAACATGAAGAGAATAAAGAGTATTGTGTCTGTGAGACAGAGCCGGGGTCTCCAGCCTGGCAGGCCGCGGGCGCAGTGTTAAGGCTGCTGATTAGGGGGCAAACACCCTCTGACAGATGGAGCAGGTCACTGTGAATGGGACGTGCCAGGGCTCACACAATAATGTGTGTGCATTTAAACGCATAAACACAGGTCGATAATGCAGATCCCTTTATACAGGCGGGCGTGTGCATACAAACACACACACACACACACACACACACACACACACACACACACACAAACATGTGGCTGCAGGAGGAACACGCAACCAAGGGCGAGATTGGGGGGGTTTATTTGGGAGTGACTGTGTATTGAGTCAATTCCCACAATTGATCCATAACTGAAGGTGTTCAAATGCTCCCTTTAGATATTAAATTACAAAGAGTGTATGTATCATTCACTGCAGCAGTGCTGACCATATGTGGGGTTAACACTCAACATTGATGCATACAACAATTGTCCTGCATCTCTATTACTACAATATCTAATTCATTTCAACTCTATTCTATCAGAATAATTAGCCGTCAACCTGATTAACCTAGAATGATCCAGGCCTTTCAACCATCATCTCATCTGGACATTGGCCTATCGATCGATCGGACACCGTCGGGCCCTGGAGCGATCGGCTCTGATCTCCGGCTTCAAACTGTGTGAGATAAAGTCTCCAAAGAAAGACAAAGACATGCACTAACGCATTTGCTGTTTGAGCTCATAACTCAATCAATGGTACGTACACACACACACACACACACACACACACACACACACACACACACACACACACACACACACACACACACACACACACACACACACACACACACACACACACACACACACACACACACACACACACACACACACACACACACACACACACACACACACACGTGATATATTCATGTCTTGCCCGCAGGATGGTACTTTTAGAGTTTCTCAATTAGGAGCAAAGCCTGTTAAGAGAAGTAGCTGTAGCTGCAAAAGGATTAACCGTTAGCTCAGACTACTGACCCAGTAAAGACACACAGGGAATAACAATGAGATGGAGAGACTGCTACAAAGACATGGGACGGGAGAAAATGTGAAAAAAAAAAATAATTAGATTTATTCACCCAAAAATGGGGATGAAATACCTGTATGCTTTCATTACTTTTGGTCTCGGAAAAAGGGTTGTGAATGAATGGAGGAAAAGGAGAGAGGGAGAGAGGGGGAGAGAGAGGGAAGGAGAAAGAAGGAGTGTCTCAGGAGAATGGTATGATGTGGGTTGCATGAAGGATAGATCCAAATAAGCTGATAAATAAGGAGAATTTGCACTCGAAAGAGCAGACAGACATGAGGGTCAGGGATGGGACAGTCAACATGAGCACCTAGCCGCCTATACACAACACACACTGTGTAAAAACAACACAGCTGGGTTCTATTGCAATGATAACCCGAGTAATAACAATTTGGCTATTTTGAGAAACTCCAACCAAGTTTCTCCAACTATTTAAAAGAGTTTCTCAAATGAATTCAAATCTTTGAGACAGATTTTCTTATAAGTTAAAGCTGTTGATTTCTTAGATGTTACATTGCGTTGGCGTGTGTGTGTGTCTCTGTGTGTGTGTGTGTCGAGCAGCGTAACAAGCAGCCAATTAGAAGCCTGTTTGATTCAGTGCCATTGTGTGTGTGCGTGCGTGCAAGTGTGTGTGTTTGTGTGTGTGAGAGGAGTCAAGAGTGTGTGAACTAACACAAATAGAAATTCATATTCCTTCACTTAGAAAATAAACAATTGCTGTAAGGGAATTAACTGTAATGAAAACACTATGGTTGGAATCCACTATAATGCCTGTGTGGGGCTAGAGTACTGTATTAGGGCTAGGCAGTGATTTAAGTCAGAGCTTACAGGAAACAGTAATAAAGATGTGTAGCCTATCTACTCTGTCACCACGTCGTTATCCACCGCCTAAACAAAATCCCTGATGTTCTCTCAGTGGTGGGAGTAGAGTGTGTGTGTGTGTGTGTGTGTGTGTGTGTGTGTGTGTGTGTGTGTGTGTGTGTGTGTGTGTGTGTGTGTGTGTGTGTGTGTGTGTGTGTGTGTGTGTGTGTGTGTGTGTGTGTGTGTGTGTGTGTGTGTGTGTGTGTGTGTGTGTGTGAGTGAGAGAGACACACACAGGAGGAAATTACTGCTGACACATAAAAAAGGCAAGAGGCTTACAGGGGGATTGTTGGACTTTAAAGGGCTCTTAAAAGAAAGACATTTAAAATACAGCAGCTTGATGGGTTGATTGTGAGGGAGTGCAGCTCAGCGGGGCAGAGAAACAGTGTTTATGTCAAAGGCTGTAGGAGCAGAATGGATGTGAACTGGGTTAACAAGATTTAAAGGTGCAGTCAGCAATTCTGGAGAACGCTTGTTTTTCCAAACAACATTGGTCTAATTCAGTGTATCTCCTCGATTCGTTTTCAGCGCACACAGTATGGAAAGGCAGCGGATTGTGAGGAGATATTCACTGATATTGACAAAAAGTGATTTAGTCAACAAGCATTCTCCAGAATCGCTGACTCCACCTTTAACTCATAGGTTGCTTCCGAATCGCATACTTTCTACTATATAGTATGTAGAAAAAAAGATTTAGGATGTCCCGATTCTTGTGGCCAGATTTAGGATGGTTAGGAGTACCCGGATGTCCTACTTCATGCGGCCAAGATTGTTAGTGTTGAAAAGTGCCTCCTATTTGGGCGATTCTGACCCACAATCCAGTGCGCACGTGAAGTGCCGTAACATCGACGAAGCCTCCATATGAAAACAAACGGGGATGCGATGGATATAAAAGCAAGAGGCAAGATCAAGGCGCAACGTTATGATGAAATAAGAGAGTAAAGTATGTCCCAATAGTATGCCTACTGCATCCTAACTAGATTCTTTTTATCGTCGGATGTAGTATGTAGATTAGAAAAAAGAAAGAGTATGCGATTAGGAACGCAACCATAGTCACTGTCAATGTTCCCTCCAGTATAAATAAAGTTTATTGATCACATTTTATCTCTGAAAGACAATCATCTTGTTATTCATCCAGAAATCCAGTCAAGGGCCACGCTTCCTACTACTCCATGAACCACAGAATGACATAAGAACCAGAGTGACCCCCCCCCCCCCCGTAGCAGCAGCCTCAGTGGTACGGCTCTGACTCAACAGAGATGTAAAGGGAACGGACCGGTCCATTGTGTCGGGGGGCGGGGGTGTCCTGCTGCCTTGTTATGGTGTTGGTGTAGTAAAGTGGATGAATGGGATTACGCCGCGGCCCCTGCTGTCTGTGTGACGTCTCACCACGATGCACCGGATTACCCTCTCAGCCCAATTTGAATGGCAAATCCTCACGCAAACAAACACACACACACACACACACACACACACACACACACAGGAGGTATATGGAGTGTGGATTGTAAACAATACACGAGGGAAAGACATCAAAGCAGAGACCAGAGAGGAACAAACAGATCTAATTAGTGTCATTACCTCAGCAATGATCAATTAGCTTTTAAATTGATTGTTTATCTATTATGAACTTCTAGATGCCTGCAGGCCAAAGACACTTTTGTTTTGTTGTTGTTTCTTTTAACCAAAAATTCAAAACTAACTAATTTAACATGGAAGGTACGTTGGGAATGAATCTGTAATGCATCTGTTTCTTTTTAAATTACTTAAAAAAACACCAACTAAAAAGTGATTAAGAATATTTGTTTAGGCCTAAAGAGGAAATATGATCCAATTATTCACAAAAAATAAGGTTGATGTTACAAAGAGGTCTGCACAATCAAACTCATTTTATTTATTGTGTATTTTTCCTGCTCTGCCACTCTGTCGACTCTGTTAGGACTGACCTCTTGACCCCACGCTGGGTCATGGCAACCACTGGATTACTCCACTAATCATTTCTTCACAATTGTTCGTTTATAGTACAAATGTCGATGATTAGGGCAGAAAACCAGTTTTTTTACCGTGTGTGTGTGTGTGTGTGTGTGTGTGTGTGTGTGTGTGTGTGTGTGTGTGTGTGTGTGTGTGTGTCCTATAGTGTCCCACGGTGGGTGTGCAGTCAGCTGAGAGTCACAGGCTGAAAGAACTGGAGCAGATTAAAAGTCACACTCACGGCCACTCAGCACATCCTTTCATCCTGACAGGATTTAAAAGGTGCAACACTCGCCCAATGAGCTGGGACTGACAGTTCACACAGTGCTTAGGGGGCCGGGACAAAGAAGGGCTTGTCTCTCACACACACACACACACACACACACACACACACACACACACACACACACACACACACACACACACACACACACACACACACACACACACACACACACACACACACACACACACACACACACACACACACACACACGTCTGGTAAACAAAATAAAAATAAACTTCCTCTTCCTTTCTGAAACAAGATACTAATCTTCGAGAAACTATATATCAACGGAGAAATCTTTGAAATACAATCTATCCTCTACAGTTCGACTCAAGAATGTACACACAAGCACACACAAACTCATCCTGTTCACACTACAGTTCTACACACAAGGGAATGTACACACACACACACACACACACACACACACACACACACACACACACACACACACACACACACACACACACACACACACACACACAGAGTGTCTAGCAATCAATACTTTCTCTTCCTCTGTCTTTTGAAGTAATAGTTGTTCAAACTTTTTCATGTTCAACGACTCAAAACTGTCCCAAGGGTTCAACAACAGGCAGAGCCAACACTGAAGCTTTTCTCCTGACTCCAGGTTAAAGTTATGTGGGAACTCAAGAGCCCAATGATATACTGTATCATCTGGCTTATTTAGCATTTCTTCCATTACGTTTTTACAAAAGTGCCATTGTCTTTATCATCTTCCTTATACATTTATTTTTCTCACAATTTCGAGAAAGAGGAAGAAAAAATAAACGTAACTATAGTATATTGTTGTGTATTTGCATGTTCCTTCATTTTCTATCAGCCTTTATGGGTTTTTATTCTCAAACCTGAGTGTATGAAGTATATTCATTCTTTCATATGTCTGTACATGTCCCTGATAAACCCTGATAAGATGTTAACTATCATGTTTCCAGCCCGGCCGTGTGTAATAATACCTCACATGCAAACACCCAGAATGCTCCAGTGTTTAAAGATAAAGCGGTTTGATTCACACCGCCCTCCTGCTCCTATAGAACCTCTCCCTCAGCTCTCTCTCTCCCCCGGGACCGACAGCGATCCAATAACATCCATCTGAATGACAGGGTGATGGAGAGACAAGCGGAGGTATAGAATACTATAGATTCTCCTTTTTCAGCTAACAGCAGCTTCTTAGCCTCCATGAGGAAATACACAGGGAACCATAGAAAGTATATAAAAGCAGGGAGCGCTGAACTGAAAAGCTACTAAAGCTTGAAGCCTGTAAAATCAAATACACTAAGTCCTTCCATGTAATTTGGGGAGTTAGTTACATGATAGTAAAGCATCTGAAAAGAGTTAAGGGCAAATTCAGCTAAATAAAGATATTGTCATTTAAGTTTTATAAACTTTGCAGATATTCGGTGTACATGCGGTGGGCTTTGTTCTGGTTCTTATGACACAATAAGTATTTTGAACCAATCACAGCAGTTCTCTGCCTGAACGCTCTACAAGAACAATGACTGTTGGCGTGGAGACCGTTTGATACGGCCACGCCCACACAGTCCTGTCAAACGCTCTACTCTAGACAGTAAGTTTTTGACTAATTCCATAATATTTATGAACATTTATATGAAATCATAATTATGTTAAAGTTTATTGAGAAATCTAACTTTGATATCATATCATTTATTCATTTCTAATATGTTAGAGCAGGTTTCCAGAAGCTTTAAGCGACATCAATCTGGCACTAGTGTTAGCCGGTAAAACAGAAAAGAACACGAGCTAATCTGTGAATTAAGAGCCAAGGAATATGAGATCATTTACTCAGAAGGTCGAAAAGCAATTCTCAGTCGGGGAAATGAAAATGGGACAGCGGACAGATTGAGCAACAAGAGAGTGAGAGATGATGCCCTATAGGGGACTCTGTGTGTGTGTGTGTGTGTGTGTGTGTGTGTGTGTGTGTGTGTGTGTGTGTGTGTGTGTGTGTGTGTGTGTGTGTGTGTGTGTGTGTGTGTGTGTGTGTGTGTGTGTGTGTGTGTGTGTGTGTGTGTGTGTGTGTGCGCTGTGTGTGTGTGTGTGTGTGTGTGTGGCCCCATTTCAGCAGTGTGCAATCGATGCTCTGCAGACCAACCACTGGCCCTATATTGCTTTTAGAGCAGCGCCCATGATTAATTCATCAAGCGTTTCTCTCAGTCTCTCTCTCTCCTCTATCTTACTGTAACTTGACAGCTCTACTGCATTTTACACCCCCTCCCTCCCAACAATTAAGGGCACTAGCGCACACACGCACACACACACACACACACACACACACACACACACACACACACACACACACACACACACACACACACACACACACACACACACACACACACACACACACACACACACACACACACACACACACACACACAGAGCAACAGAGATGTGAGAAGAGATGGCATACTCCACTTGAGAAGACTTACGATGACAATAAACCGTTACAATCGAGACCACTGGTGTTGGATGAAAAAGATTTCAACACAGATACACAAAATACAGATACAGCTAAAGCTCTCCTTTCTCTGTAATATTATCACCTAGACAACAACAAACACTGTCATCTAAACTGCAATCAAACATCTGGTGAGAAATGGGACATACAGCTGCCTGGTCATAACCTTTTCTGATGAAGTAATACAGGTTAACAGTTGTTGTGCTGCTGAGAACTTGTTTGTTGACACTGAGCATGTTAACAGTAGGGCTGCAACTAACGATTATTTTGATAATCGATTAATCTGTCGATTATTTTCTCGATTCATCGATTATTAATCGATTAGTGTTTTGGTCTGTAAAATGTCAGAAAATGGTGAAAAATGTTGATAAATTTTCCAAAGCCCATGTTGACGTCCTCAAATGTATTGTTTTGTCCAAAACACACAGATATTTCAGTTAACTGTCATAATAGGATTAAAGAAACCAGAAAATATTCACATTTGAGAAGCTGAAATCAGAGAATTTGGACATTTTTTATTCAAAAATTACTCAAAACGATTAATCGATTATCAAAATAGTTGGCGATTATTTTAATGATCGATTAATAATCGATTCATCGATTAATCGTTGCAGCTCTAACAGCTAAAGAAGTTTGGCTTCTGAACCGTAGAGCTGCTGCACCGCCACATCCAAGGTTAATGTCATTGCTTTCCAGGAGCTCAGTTTCACTTTTCCATTTGAAAAATCAGTGACTGCAATTTCAAAATGTATCCGCTATAGAGAGCTCTTTATTTATTTAGAAATGATTGCTTGGAGGGGACTGAACGGAAAAGGAAATGCGAGAGCATGTCTGTGTGCTAAACAGAGTGCATGAGTGTGTGTGTGTGTGTGTGTGTGTGTGTGTGTGTGTGTGTGTGTGTGTGTGTGTGTGTGTGTGTGTGTGTGTGTGTGTGTGTGTGTGTGTGTGTGTGTGTGTGTGTGTCTCAGAGGTTAAAGCAAGAGCGCAGTGTGTCTCTCCTTCTGTTTCCTATAGTGGAGCCTTATTATGATTCAATTCATGGCGCAGCTCCATTCGATGCTACAGAGCAGCATGCACGGCGATATCACGCATGGCAACATCCACTGATATTCTTGACCTATTTTTTTTTCTTCACACACACACACACACACACACACACACACACACACACACACACACACACACACACACACACACACACACACACACACACACACACACACACACACACACACACACACACACACACACACACAGCCAGAGCTTCCTCCTCCTCCCCCTCTTTCCAGCGATTACATTCAAATGTCCAGGACGCACCAACAGAGACGGAACAAACATCCAGAATGCAGAATCAATGCAAACTCCGGGAGCTCCGACAACCGCCACACAACACTGGAGAAAAGTTTGTAGAAGATGTGGGTCAACCACACAGCCTTCACTGTTACAGTCTGTCATGAATACAGGCCCTGTGTGTGTGCTGTGCAGAGAAGAGAGGGCCACTGTTACCACACACACACACGTTTGTACAGCTATACTTGTGAGGACACTCATTGATATAATGCATTCCCTAATGTCCTCACTCTGATGGTTGAAAGCTAAAACTGGTCCTCAAAAAGATTCCTGTACAAGTACACACACACACAAACACACACACTAGAGCAAATAGTTTACACTGCCTGGATGCAGCCCGCACGACCATTCAACTCAATTATCTCTCTGGTTGGACACACACACACACACACACACACACACACACACACACACACACACACACACACACACACACACACACACACACACACACACACACACACACACACACACACACACACACACACACACACACACACACACACACACACACACACACACACACACACACACACACACACACACACAATGAAGCTCATTGATTTATTTAACCAAAAATCAGCTGGGTGCTGGTTATGTAAGAAGCCTGAGGGCTAAAGAGGGGAGGAACACTGTGTATGGAGAGAGGAGGGGAGAAGGGGGGAGAGGGGAAGAGGAAACACAAGAGGAGGAGGGACTACAGTGACAGATTCACTGGAGATTCAGGATACAATGTAGAGAATGCAACTGAGACTGACATTATACAACACCTGAACTCCTCATCCTGTTGCCTTGACATTCTGCCCACAGGCTTCTTTAAAACTGTTTTTAGCTGTATGGCCTCAGATGTTCTACAAATTGTCAATATGTCCCTTCAGACAGGTGTATTCCCACAGGCCCTGAAAACAGCAGTCATCAAGCCACTCTTAAAAAAGAACAATCTAGATACATCACTCATGAAAAATTATAGGCCCATATCTAACCTACCATTTTTAAGTAAAATCATTGAAAAAGCTGTTTATCAACAGCTAAATAACTACTTAGCAATGAATAACTGCTTTGATGTCTTCCAGTCAGGATTTCGACAACACCACAGTACTGAGACTGCTCTGGTTAAGGTCCTCAATGACATCCATTTAAACACAGACAGTGGCAAAAGTTCTGTCTTAGTTTTACTGGATCTCAGTGCCGCTTTTGACCACAGTTGACCACAGCATATTACTAGATCGACTAGCAAACTGGGTTGGACTTTCGGGAACTGTACTAAGCTGGTTTGAATCCTACTTAAAGGATAGAGACTACTATGTGTCAATAGGCAATTTCACATCTAAGCGGACAAATATCACATGCGGGGTCCCCCAAGGTTCCATTCTTGGCCCTCTTCTATTTAACATCTACATGCTCCCACAAGCTCAGATTATGAATAAGAACAAATTATGCTACCATAATTATGCAGACGACACACAAATTTACATAACCATATCACCAGGAGACTACAGTCCAATACAGGCACTGAGTAAGTGCATTGAACAAATCAATGATTGGATGTGCCAAAATTTCCTTCAATTAAACAACGATAAAACTGAAGTAATTGTCTTTGGTGCCAAAGATGAACAATTAAAAGTCAGCGCACAGCTTACATCCATTATGTTAGAAACTACACCCCAAGCCAGAAATCTTGGTGTTGTTGTAGACTCTGACTTGAATTTCAAGAAACACATAAAATCAATCAATAAATCAGCCTACTACCACCTAAAAAACATATCAAGAATTAAAGGGCTTATGTCTCAGCAAGATTTAGAAAAACTTGTCCATGCATTTATCTTTAGTAGACTTGACTACTGTAACAGTGTCCTTGCTGGCCTTCCAAAAAATCAATCAGACAGCTTCAGCTAATTCAGAACGCTGCTGCTCGAGTCCTCACTAGGACCAAAAAGGTGGATCACATTACCCCAGTTCTGAGGTCTTTACATTGGCTTCCAGTCACTCAAAGAATTGATTTCAAAATTCTGATGTTGGTTTATAAAGCACTAAATGGTTTAGGGCCAAAATACATTACTGATATGCTGATAAGTTATGAACCGTCCAGAGCCCTTAGGTCGTCTGGGACAGGTCTACTTACAGTCCCTAGAGTTAGGACTAAACGGGGAGAAGCAGCTTTTAGTTTTTATGCACCAACAATCTGGAACAAACTCCCAGAGAACTTGAGGTCTGCTGCAACTCTCAGTTCTTTTAAATCGAGTCTGAAGACTTTTTTGTTTCCTTTTTAACTTGCAATTTTCATTTTATTTGCTTCTTTTATTAAATCGAGTTTTAATTTTAATTTTATTTTTATTTGCTTCTTTTCCCCTGTAAAGCACTTTGAGTGGCCTTGTGTCTGAATTGTGCTATATAAATAAACTTGCCTTATATAAATAAACCTTGCCTTGCCTTGAATGCCTGGGAGATCTGATTTTGACACTGCACTATGTTTCTTAGCTGATATACATAGCAGACGGGCATCACTATGAGTCATTTAAACTCATAGAAGTCATTTCTCTGTTTACATTCTGTAGTCTTTGTTGTTGTTGTTGTTGTAGTAAGCATTCACTGAAAATGTATTAATGACGTTATTTAAATGAGCATTAAACAATCTTTCTCACAGTGAAGTATTTGGGAAAAACCTACAAAAATGCTCATCTCATAATCTTACCGTCTAAATAATATAAAGCTATGGCATTACTGTTTTGGATTCTGTTCCCTTTTGTGTTCTATATTCTCAGTTTCATTCAAGTGCTTATTATTCTTGAAAGTATTTTAATTGTTGTTAAAACGGTTTCATAATATATCCTGAAATTAATTTGTGATGCATCGATAAAGAGCGTTTTTATCCCAGCAGGGTGGAGAAGCCTCCAGGCCGAGCCCCGGGCTGTGAGAGTGTTTATGATTTCCCTAAAGATTTCTCTCCATCCCTCTGTCTCTCTCCTCCTCCCGCTACTACAGACAGCAGATCAAGATCTCAAGCTCTGTCATCGTTTGCTTCTCCCTGCCGCCGCCGCTGCAGCTCTGACAGCGTTTGGTTGCCCTGCCGACAGTCAGGTTCCGCTGGAGAATGTGACCAAGCAGGAAGTGAGCGCGGAACGATGGGAAATCAGGGAGGGGAGGAGAGTGAGGAGAGTGAGGAGAGAGAGGAGAGAGAGAGAGAGAGAGAGACAGAGAGAGAGAGACAGAAGAGAGAGAGAGAGAGAAATATAGACAGACAGAAAGAAAGAGCAAGAGAGAGAGAGAGAGAGAGAGAGAGAAAGAGAAAGATAGACAGACGAGAGAGAGAAAAAAACAATTAAGAGATAATGAAATAAGCAAGTGAGAACGTGAGGAGAAGGCAGACAAGGCAATAGAGGAAGAATCGACACTCTGAAGGATATTAGGTTACTGTCCAAATCATCTCCTCACAATCCACTACCTAAAAATCTGGTGTTAATACACAGATGAGGCTCTGTAAACGGGCAATTTCCTCGCTACAGTGGGCCCCTCTTTTTTTTTTTTTACATACCATCTGTGTACAATAGCAGTTTACAGAGTCTAGGCTGTGAATTAACAGCAGTTTTTTTGCTCAGGCACACACAGTGCAGACAGGTATCAGGGGGGAGGGTTTGTGTCCTAATGATAATGGAAAGGTATTATAAGTTCTGTTTGCTGTTCCTGGTGTTGTTACATCAAGCTTTAACCAAGGCGTGATCTGAGAGACACAGAGATATAGCCGGACAAGGACGTGTGTGTGTGTGTGTGTGTGTGTGTGTGTGTGTGTGTGTGTGTGTGTGTGTGTGTGTGTGTGTGTGTGTGTGTGTGTGTGTGTGTGTGTGTGTGTGTGTGTGTGTGTGTGTGTGTGTGTGTGTGTGTGTGTGTGTGTGTGTGTGTTGTGTTCTTGCGGGCAGAGATCCGTGAGAGGAGAGCAGGAGGAGCGAGGAGAGAAAAAACTAAAACTAGGCCACGTGGAAAAATTCAGCTGCAATGATCTGGCTGATGGCTCGGATGGCTGCCTCTCTTCTCTGACAACATCTATCCATTCAGTTCAACTCAAAAAGCTCTGTTGGCATGACTACTATAGAGAACTGTGTTAACAAAGCATTACGGATATATTCTATCTTCATCTATGTCACTATGTACACTAGCACATTCAGCTTTCTCTCTCCTCTCTGATTATTGAGACCAATACTGTCCTGCTATTTAGTTTGATAAAAAAATTAATATGTTGGATGTCAAATGCAGCACTTAAAAAATGAGATTATTAGGTTGGAAATCAGCAGCCTTTAGGGGGACTCTGACCCACAATCAACTGCACACCGACAGTTAAGTCGTCCATCGACGGAGCCACCGAGTGTAAACAACCCGCGAAGTAAAGCGGTGCGATGTTATGATGAAATAAATAAGTGAAAGTATGTCCCAATAGTTTGCCTCCTGCATACAAACTACAAACTTTGAATGAACTGTAGTTTGAGAGTTGCAGTGTAGGCCTACCTTTCTTCATCTCTACACATATTTAGCTCCTTAATTCATCCAGTAACAAGTTGCAGAGGGTGCGAATAACCAATTTCGGCACTTTATCCGTCATCTAATCTGGACATTTGGAGATCTAATTTGAGCTGTAATGGGGTCAAGTTCGTCTCTGCGTGACATTTCTAAAGGGAGAGGCACAGAGGCAGGAAACAGACGGCAGAGAGGCCGAGTTAAAGATGGCATTATTCAAATCAGCGACAGATACACTTTGATAGGATTCACGAGGTGGTTGTTAAAGGCACAGGCGTTCTTTGTTTGTTCACAGCGTGTGGAGAATCAGAGAATCAGGTAGAAACACAGATGAGTTGGGTGTTCCGGTGGTGTAGTTGATAGAGCGTGTACCATATTAGCTCCTGCCTTCGTTGCAGTGGTCGCGGGTTCAAATCCGACCTGTGGACCTTTACCGCATGTCACCCCCCCCCCCCCCTCTCTCTCTCTCTGTCTCCACATTTCAACTCTGTACCATCTAATAAAGCTTGAAAATGCAAAAAAAAAATCATTTTAAAAAAGAAACACAGATGAGGAGTGACGCGGAGAGCAGAATAGCACTGGTCTGGTCTCACACATCCTGTAGCCAATGAAAACGCAGGATGTCAGCAAACACTAAACTCCAAACCTCCTTCCTGATGCTCCGTCTGTACTTCCTGTCTCTGTTGCTAGGTCACTGACCCGTCTGTTTTTCACTGTATCAAGATCATGTGATCAGATCTGGTTATAGTTCTAGAACTCTGTTGGTTTGTCCAATTAGGTCATTTCAAACCAAATGCTATTAAAAAACAACAAGATGACTAAATGAGTTAAGAAAATGTAGTTTTAGTGGTGTAAAAAAGATTAGAATACTGCCATATAAATCCATGTTGGAAGCCATATTGCTCAGCCCGAGGCTCCGACATAATATCTCCACATTTTCATTTGATTAGACACATTAGTCATTCATTAACAGAGAAAATCTGTAGTTTTGTCTATAATAAAAAGGTATTTGTCCTTCACACTCCTAGCCGACACACTCACTGTCCCCCCCTCAAAATAACTGTGTGAGTGTGCATGTGTGTGTGTGTGTGTGTGTCTCACAAACAGTGCACTAAAACATTAATCCTCATGGGCAGAAAAAGGCAGCAGTTTCCTTCGTTTCACTGCTACATACTGGTTAAGAGGGTCAACACACTCTCACACACACACACACACACTTGCGGAGGAGCAAGAGAACTGAGCTGCCAGAGAAGCTGACACCGTAAACAGACTGATGAGTTAGAGGTGTTAAGTTTACACAGAGAACATTGTGATGCCAACCTCAGCCAAAGAGCTACAACAATTTCAACCTGGTTCACCCCACCCACACACACACACACACACACACACACACACACACGTCATTGACTAAAAATCCCGATAGCACCAACATACACAAAACATTTTTTGATTGTCTATATACAGTATTGTACTATTGGTTTCCCTGTTGTGTTGTTTTCTCTGATCTACTTGTCATGGCTTAATTAACATGGTCCACTAATGGTCTAAGCAGCTGTTAAGCCTGAGTAAATGTTGTTATAATTCTCTAATTAAGATTACTAAAGGGCGCGGGGGAATTGATCAAAGGAGAAATTCAAACTGAGTTGCTTGATACACGCTAAGTCGCTAACTATAAAAACTGTTTGATAGAATTGTGATTGTTGATGCTCAAACCATCTGGTTTGCCAGTGACTCAGAGGGAGTGTGTGTGTGGGAGTTTTCTGATTCAGGCCCCGGTTTGTTTTCTTCCATATGCAGTATGACCCTGTCGCTTTAGCTTTGGACATCCTGTCATTGTTACACAAGCACACACCCCACAAATACGCACAGACGACACACACCACACACAAATACCCACACACACACAAACACACACCCTCCTGAATCATTTAAACTGGATCAAATGTCCCCCTCTCCAGTTTCAGTCAAGTGATGCTGCCAGCGGGAGGCCCAAGTTCACATTTCTGTCTGTTCTTTCTGACCGCTGGTATACAAGTGACACACACACACACAGACACAGACACACACACACACACACACACACACACACACACACACACACACACACACACACACACAGGATTATTGGGGTCAAGTTCACTGCAACAGCAGATGAAAATCACTACGTCTATCACTAAATAAAGATCATTATAGGAACTTCTTGTTTATTGATTGCACCAGTCGAAAACAATACCAGCAGTGCCTGAGTTGGATGACCGACCAATGATAGCTTTTGGACAGGCTGCTGTCACATGCTGAGGTTTATAATAGGCCAAGAATGACCCAAGAGACCAATGTCTAGCTTTGCTGAAATCAATGAGCTCCTGTTACCCTCCTGTAATAGCTTCTCTCATAGCAAACACCATCTCCAATGCCTTCTCTACTTATCAAAGTAAAACAATTGTCCTTGCAGATTTTTTTTTTTAAATGTCATTAGAATCGACAAATGGCATCTGAATGGAGGGCAATCAACTTGAGACATGGACAGTGTTGGTGTTTTCGTCAACCCATTCTGAAATAACAGTGGATTGTGTGAGAAAGACAGATGTAACACAGGCCTTACAGTCTCCCCGGGGAACTTTACCAATGTCAAATTGAGATTTATTTAAACTAGGTATTAATGCCAGACGCCTGAATAGAACTGTGTGTCAATAAAACACTGTACTACATACCTGGGTCTTACAGCATCTGTTTCAACCAGCTTGATATATGAGTGGGAGTTGTTCCATACAAAATAAAGTCATTTTGATCAAAAGTATTGCAAGCTTAACTGAAAAAGCTTTTCTGCTATTTATACCTGGTTATGTCCCAAAGTAAACTGCCTTCTACAGCAAAGAATGACTAATATTTGCGGGGGAGAATACTTGACTAGACTGAGGGATTAAACTCATATATTTTGCATATTTTGGCTCAGGATTTTTCCACAAATGGCTGATACTGTTCATAGCCACATGTTTTCACTTTTCGCTTCTTTCATATCACATAGGCAAAGCGTTGCCATAGCGATGATGCTACAAACTGTCATTGAAACCATTTCCTAAAGGCTCCTCTTTCTATAGAACTCTATAGAGTTGGTTAGACAGGTTTGTGGTCCAGATATTTGGAGGAATAATGAACTGTTGATGACTAGAACCTACTCATGTTGTCTATTCTTCAGCTGTCACACACAAGCACACACAAGCACGCACACACACACACACACACACACACACACACACAAAACCCCAAGGAGTTCAGTTTCATTATAATAATCAATAATTCAGAACTGCCTCCTTTTCATCAGCGCCAGCCTCACAGATGTGACCCGAGTCTATTGGCTGTTTGCACCCCCATCCTCTCACACACACACACACACCCACACACAATCCCCACCCCTCTCCCTACCACAGTCAATTTCAGTAGAGGCATTCATTTTTAAAGCACCCTGTCACTGGGATTACAAAACAGCAATGCTGGTGGTAACGCCACTCACTGCTGCAGGGACTAACAGTAAGAGAAACCCACACAGAGAGACCTACAGCAGCACAACAAGCTTTTTGGTTTTTACAGCGATGCAAATGTACGCATTATTGTTAGATATATTGCCGAATGTGCATACTTATCCAAACATTTCTGGAAAAAATATAATACAAGAAATAATTGTTTTAGTTAAGTAAGCAACTGGCGAAGTTTCATTTTGATATGTTCAAACCGTGACCCTGCAGTGCCCCATCACAGACACACTCAACCTCTAGCTTTCATATTTACAGGACAAACAGCAAACACAAGGCGGAACATGATGAGGCCATGTGGGGAAAATTCCCTGACATTGGCGAGCAGGAGGGGACTTCATAAAAACTGCTTCCTCTGGTGTGTCTCACACACACACACACACACACACACACACACACACACACACACACACACACACACACACACACACACACACACACACACACACACACACAAAATAAATAATTACAAATAATTACAAGGGAGTCAGAAACAACAGTGAGCCCCTGGCAACTCAGTGCAATAATGTAGTAGCCAATGAGAGCTAGCCATGCACTGCTCTGTTTATCCAAAATATCAACAATGAAACCATCCAGATTATGAGACTGGGCAGACTGGGCAGGCTGTCTACCCAAAGATCACCTTACACGTTCAGAAAAGGTTCCCATGTTTGAGGTCTTTTCATTCCTTGACATAAAAAAAATAGCCTTCCAACATTCCTAAAATATTCCCACAAGGACATATGAATGCGTCTCAAGAAGTTCAGTCACTTCATCTACTAGTAAATTATCTGTGTACTGTGTTGATATTTCAAACTCCACTGATATGTATGTGCACCCTTCTGTCTCCCCCCTGGTCCCTTACCTTTATATCTCTCCAGCACATCCTCGTAGGCCTTGGCGAATTCCTTCTCCTGGGAATGGTTTGTCGGCAGCAGACCCGGTATGAACCCGGCCATGGTGGCTCTGGGTCGGCCTGCAGACTACCGCAGTGACCCGCTCCTGACAGCCACCAGATCTGGCTCCTTCTTCGTCTGTTTCCCGGCGTCCAATTCAACAGCAGCACCTTGTGTCAAACTGGTGGGTTTGATGCATTGACGCACACACACAAAAAAAGCCCAGTAGCTGACTTCCAAGTGGGGTTAGATAATCCTTTAGGGATACTTCAAAACAATGGCATCAAAAGCCTTGAGTGAGCGCGTATTTATGAAAAGATAAGACGCTAAAAATGCGAATATCGCTACTTCAATGAAGGTTACTTAAACTAACTATCCATTCTCGCAGTGTTTCTCTGTGTGTGTGCTGGAACACACAGTCGCATAGCTCGGTGCTGTGTTTCTCTCCGACCAGTCCCTCCTTGAATATCGGCTTCCAACCGGCGACTGGTGCTTTTTGCGCCTCCCGTTTATGTGTGTGTGTGAATGTGTGTGCGCGAGAGAGAGGGAGGGAGGGAGTATATCCTATCCCACACACCCCTGATGAGTGTCCCTAGAGGAGGGCAGTGTGTCCGTTTCCGTCCTCAAATCGACGGTGCTCCAGACGAAATCGTATCCGGACTTGGGGCTTCCTTTCCGGGGCAGCTGTGTGGCTGTCGTCGGCGTCCTGTGGATCTGAGGCGAGCCGCCGTAGCTCCCAATAAGCATGCTTCTTCCCAGCCGTAATGGCCGCTTCTGTCCGAGGCTTATTGCAGTCTCCGTGTGAATATATGTCTCTCTCTCTCTTGCTCAGGTTTCTCGGCTCGTCCCGCAGTGGCTATCTTCCATCTCTCTCTACCGGCCACGCCAGGAACCTCCGCCACAGGAATTTCAAGAGCCGGTGTTGGTGGGGAAGAGCGAAGAGCTAGCTTCCATGGCTACCGATGGAAAGTGGAACTAGAGCGCCCCCGGATGGTGGGCAGCGCTCAGTGACAACTCGGTAACCTCACAGTGTCAGTGTGACCAACCCCCTCAAAAGCAGAGCCTGTCTTACTTTTTGAAGCATTAAAGAAACTCCATACACCGCTGTTATCAATTCGTTATTTAGCCTACTAACTACTAGCTTAGGGCTACTAGTACTTACATGTTTCCGTTAGCTTACGTGGCTAAGAAAACGACGGTTGGACTCTAACCGTCAAAAATGGATATTCATCATTCCTGTAATGTTTTTCTTCTATTATTCCGTTGATTTAGTCTTGTTTGCCTCTTCAATTTTTGGGGAGATTTTTAATAATGGAAAAAAATCCATGTATGCTACATCGATTTTAAACCTGCAGTGTGTAGAATTTTGGGTTTTATTTCCTAGCAGATTTTGTAGAAAGTAATTATAATATGCATAAGTACATTTAATTTAGTGCATAATAGCTGAAAAAAATGTTTTGAATTATTTATTTTTCCCTTAGAAAGGGTCTCATATATGTCCATATTTCTGCATATTTTGGACCAAGGCCTAGTGCCGCCATGTTGAAAGCGTCATAGTTGGAATGTCATCAGGTGCATTGTTTAGAAATTACAATTGTTCTTGTCCTTGAAGGCCACTGTAGCTTCTGTTATTATTCGAAAGGGGTGGGGTTACCCAGGGAGCGTTGCATTCTAGAACTTTGTAGAACTTTCTTGATGATGTCATATTACACACTACACCTTTAAGGAAACGAGAAAAAAACCAGGCTAGAGAAAGTTGATAAATGATACAATATGGCGGATCTAACGGTTACCTTGGCATTTCTTGATGACGGAGGAAATGGCAGTTGGCTGTAACTACTACTGAACTACATAATCATTATGTTATTTCCATGGTCAGAGGCTTCCATAAAAGTGGTTGGCATTTATTTGGCATTGTTTGGGTCCACTTGTTTCCCCAAAGGAAGGCATCACTTCAAAGCAGTAGGCTGGCTACAAATGTATTCTGAGTGGTCACTTGTATCAAATTATAAAGCAATGGAAGGTCACTCCATTACACAAGACCCAACAACAGTTTTGGAATTCATTTTGCAATGTAAAATGCCAATTGCATATCACAAAACAGTAGCCTTAGCTAACAACGTTGTCCTAGCCTACAAAATAAGCAAACATTTTTCATTAAACTCTCTCTCTGTAAACTGCAAATAAAAAAAACACAATAATATATTTCATATAGCCTAACATTGCTTACAAAACTGGTCTTTGCTCATCAATGTGTGTTTAGAAGGTGTTGGTTGTGGATGAGCTGGTTTAATGGAGCACACTGCCAGCTGAAGGCTAACTGAATCTACTGTGTATTACAGAGGACTGTGGAAAAATATTTCAAGTTTATATGTGAAAGGTTTGTTAATCCATCAAGCCGCAGACTGATCCAAAATGAGGGCCACCAGAAGAAATGCTATCACAGAGACAAATTATTTTGCCAAAACCATATCAGGGAACACATATCAAGTTAAGTAGCAAATACAGTATCTCACAAAAGTGAGTACACCCCTAACATTTCTTCAAATATTTCATTATATCTTTCCATGCGACAACACTGAATAAATGACACTTTGATACAATGTAAAGTAGTCAGTGTACAGCTTGTATAACAGTGTAAAGTTACTGTCCCCTCAAAATAACTCGACACACAGCCATTAATGTCTAAAGTGTTGGCAACAAAAGTGAGTACACCCCTAAGAAAAAATGTCCAAATTGGGCCCAAAGTGTCAATATTTTGTTTTGCCATCATTATTTTCTATCACTGCCTTAACCCTCTTGGGCATGCAGTTCACTAGAGCTTCACAGGTTGCAACTGGAACCCTCTTCTACCCATTCATGACGACATCAAGGAGCTGGTGCATATTAGAGTCCTTGCGCTCCTCCATCTCCCGTTTGAGGATGCCCAAAAGATGCTCAATAGGGTTTAAGACTGGAGACATGCTTGGCCAGTCCATAACCTTTACCCTCAGCTTCTTTAGCAAGCCAGTGGTCATTCGGAGGTGTGTTTGGGGTCGTTATCATGTTGCAGTACTGCCCTGCGGCCCAGTTTATGAAGGGAGGGGATCATGCTCTGCTTCAGTATGTCACAGTACATGTTAGAATTCAATGAACTGTAGATCCCCAGTGCTGGCAGCACTCATGCAGCCCCAGACCATGACACTCCAACCACCATGCTTGACTCTAGGCAAGACACACTTGTCTTTGTACTCCTCACCTGGTTGCCGCTCCACACTCTTAACACCATCTGAACCAAATAAATGTATTTTGTCTCATCAGACCACAGGACTGGTTGCAGTAATCCATGTCCGTAGTCTGTTTGTCTTCAGCAAACTTTTTGTGGGGTTTCTTGTGCATCATCTTTAGAATAGGCTTCCTTCTGGGATGACAGCCATGCAGACCAGTATGATGCAGAGTGCGGCGATGGTCTGAGCACTGACGGTTGACCCCCCACCCCTTCAAGCCCTTCAGCAATGCTGGCAGCACTCATACGTCTATTTTCCAAAGCCAACCTCTGTGTACGACGCTGACCACGTGCACTCAACCTTCGTAAACTGGGCCGCGGGTGGTTTGCAACATGATAACGACCCCAAACACACCTCCAAGACGACCAGTGGCTTGCTAAAAAGCTGAGGGTAAAGGTTATGGCCTGCCAAGCATGTCTCCAGACCTAAATCCTATTGAGCATCTTTGGGGCATCCTCAAACAGAAGTTGGAGGAGCGCAAGGTCTTTAATACCCACCAGCTCTGTGATGCTGTCATAAATGGGTGGAAGAGGGTTCCAGTTGCAACCTGTGAAGCTCTAGTGAACTACATGCCCAAGAGGGTTAAGGCAGTGATAGAAAATAATGGTGGCCACACAAAATATTTACACTTTGGGCCCGATTTGTAAATTTTTTCTAAGGGGTGTACTCACTTTTGTTGCCAGCAGTTTAGACATTAATGGCTGTGTGTCGAGTTATTTTGAGGGGACAGTAAATTTACACTGTTATACAAGCTGTACACTGACTACTTTACATTGTATCAAAGTGTCATTTCTTCAATGTTTTCCCATGGAAAGATATAAAGAAAAATGTGAAGAAATGTGAGGGGTGTACTCACTTTTGTGAGATACTGTATGTTTTCATATTCTTAAAAGAAAAAATTGCCTCCTCCATTTGATCAAGGCTTATGAATAAACGCA
>CM049413.1:5787500-5795000 GCA_026929865.2 Hyperoplus lanceolatus | reverse complement strand
ATGTGAATTACATCGGCCTGAAACACGGGAATCTAATCTGGATAAACAGCAGGTCGGTGTTTTTGATTTGATCCAATCACTTTATCTACTGCCACCTAACTCGTGGTTTTTTCGAAACATGATTTTTTTTTAATGTGATTTTCATATGAGACGTTTTGAACAAACTAAACTAATAAATTTGAACATGACTTTAGAAAGTACTGCAATGTTGTTTGAAGCTGAAAAACAGCCTTTATATCTGTGTTTAAACTTTAAAGGGGATTTACACATATTACATTTTCTGTTTTGACTCTTTTTTTAACCATTGCTCAAGGTCTCTTCCTCTTTCTGCTTTTCAGTCAGTGAAAAGAAAAACATTAGTTAAACTTTCCTTTTCAACTCTTTAGTTTAGTCTGTGTCTGTTCTGTCTGTCTCCCTCTCTGGTTTGATATATATCCCTCTTTTTATTAATTGTTCCCTTTCATTTTCTGTTTTTCGACCTCTCTCGACCTAGTCTTTAGTCATCATTTGTCTCTCTTTTCTTTCTCTGTCCTCTTTGAACCTTGCCCTCTCTCCGTCTCGCCCTCCACCCCCCCTCTCTCTTTCTCCCACTCCTTTCCTCTCTTCATTACCTTTTACACTGACTCGATCATTCACTGCTCTCTCTCTTCTCTTTCACAAACTTGTCTTTTCTCATGGTTCAAATTAAAATTCTGTCTGACACACACACACACACACACACACACACACACACACACACACACACACACACACAACACTCTCTCTCTCTCTTTCTCTATTTATTTTCCCACTCTCCTTTTGTATCCAGTGTCAGCCGGCGCCATTGCTCCACTATCGGCTTCTATAACCAGGGAAACAGAGGAGACCACGTCACCATGGCAACAGGGGAATAGCCTGAATGGGCTTCCGTTCAGACGCCTGTATAGAAAGAAACATGGAGCGAGCAGCAAGCAGGCAGCACGGTGGACCACTAAGTTACATGCAGGCACAGACGTCTGGGGTCCTCATGTTCACATGAATAGATTACCACTGCTGCAGTTTCTCTCTCTTACACACACACACACACACACACACACACACACACAACACACAAATATGATGCCACACACACACCTATGTCACGTGTCATCTTGAGCTTTTTTTCTTGTTCCGTCTTGCTTTGAGAAGGATTATTAAAGATCTCCATATTTTTCAGTTCTAGAGATCCTTTTATGCTTAGATTAAATCAACTGAAGTAAACATACAGACACGCACAAGTTTAACCCACTTTACAGATGCGTAATGTGCTTTACTTTCAGCATCATATGGAGAGGAATTTGTCTCAAAACCAACAAGGATTGGAAAATGCATTTATGAACACTATCAAATCGGCTACAGTATTGACACTCACTGCTTTCCATACGTCTAGATCTCACTATTGCTTTAACTTGTAAATCAAGAGTTAAATCCCCAAACGCCCATTCACATAAACAGAGAATCCAGCAGCTGTTGGGAGGTTTCATTGACATTCATACTCAGCAGGCTGAAAAACAGAGTCCAGGCTCTCTTTCTTCAAAACTTACAGAGATGTTTGCATTCTCTCCTTCCAAAACTACTGTCTCAACTTTCTTGGGCCTTTGAAAAAAGGGATCTCAAATTCCTCTTAATTTTAGTATTTTCCCAATAAAATAAATGTTCCAGGAAGTAAAGAATACCTGTCACTACTTGGGTTCCCAGTCCCTGTATTCTGTCCTTCTCTCCTTCTCCTATAATCAATTAACAAACAAACAACTTTCTACTGTTACACACTCTGTACATTGTAACTGTATAATATGTTTCTTATTGGTACAAGCAGCCCTAATAATGTATTCACTTTCCACATTCCAACCTCTGCCCCCGGACGGAGATTGAGGTCAATGTAAACACACATAGTCCACATTATGTAAAACGTAATATCATCACAAAAGGCCTCACGCCCGAGTGAGCAGCGGACAGGCCTGGGAAATACTGGATGCTACCACACACACAAGCGGAAGCCCCCTGAGAGCTGATGTGAGTGAATTTTGGCAGCAGAACTATTCCACACAGTGAGAGACTCCTGCGTTTAGTATCAAAACCTTCATTTTTTCCACTCCAATGTTTCAAAACACAGTATACTAAAGTCCCTTCTATTTCTGAACATTTATGGAGAGCACATTAACACCAGCTGAGCTCAAACAAATCACTGTTTTTGAAAGAATAGGTTTGAATTTGGGGAATTATGATTTTCTTGCTCACGAGTTAGTTGGCCATGAAGACTTTCAGGAAGTCGTCATAAATCCATATAAAAGCAGAACTAGCTGTTCTTCTGAACAGATTAAACAAAGACGATATGGTGATGGGCTGATTTTTACTTCAACATTTGGACGGTACAATGTGTATTATATATATATATATATATATACATATATACTTGTATATATACCATATATAATATATTATATATATATAATATATTATATATTATATGTGATATATATAGGCTCAATACATATATGTACACCCTATATATCATATATAATATATATATATATATATAATATATATATCATATATAATATAATATATATATATATATATATATATATATATATATATATATATATATATATATATATATATATATACTGTATATATATCACATATAATATATTATATATTATATATATATAATATATATGTCATATATAATATATTATATATATTATACAGTATAATGTGTTCACATGGTGCACACTACTATATAAGTCAAACAAATTAATTTGTTTACTTGAAGACTACACAAGTCACAGCAAACAGGTGGTGTCAATAGTGGCCAAACTGGCCATGACAAACATATCTTCACATCTAGGGCATCTAGGGCTTCAACCCAAAAACCTTTAGGTAATAAGACACACACACACACACACACACGGTTTGTCACAGCGCCAGAGTCAACTCAGCCGCTACCAGCTGCCGACTGAACCCGAATGATTCCCACACAAACAGATCAGACTCACTGACTCAGCTCAGAGGTGTTGCCAGGAAACCTCCCTGTCAAACTGTCTCTTCTAATAATTATGAATAGCAATAGAACGATAATAATATTTCTCTTCATGCCTTCAGAACTGTCCTTTATGATGCGTTTAGCTCCCAAAAAACTGCCGTCCAAACCACCTAACAGCTTTGAGTTTCCACTACATAGCCACATGTTCATCCAGCAGACACAAGAAGAGAGTGGAAAGATCCAGACTCATTAGACACATATCATATGAGATCATTTGTATTTACATAGTCACGTCTGCCTGGAGCCATGACACAAGGGGGATGGACTCACAGATAGAAGCAAGTCTAGAAATCTAAAAGATTTAATCACAAGACATTTCCCTAAGTATTTTCTGGTCTTAAAAACGTTTCTTTCTTTGATCTTGTCTGCTTAGAAAGACCAATGTGGAGGCAGTAAAGAAAGAGTTTGGTTTAGTTTGAATCATCTGCAGTGAAGTAAATGACCACAGGACATGTAAGGGACGCCAGACGGCTTCAAGCAGAGACAGCATGATGAACTGACTTCCTCAGGTCTGCTTGTGATTAGTCTTTCAGATGGAAACAGTAAAGATCAACCTCATCTGACGTCACATGTTGCTGTTGCTGTTTTATCACTGGTTCATATAACTTGTGGAAAGGATTGATAATATACATACACTATATACATACTGTCTATTGTTATATCTATTAGCTTGCAAAAGGTTCATTTTAGCAAAATAAGAAAATTCTGAAAAGTAATTTTACAACATTTGGCAAAATACAAAATTATCAGAAATAATATTCAGTAGCAGCTACTCCACACATCAACCTAAAGATTTAGGGAAAGAATAGACCCAGCTGAGCGCCATCTTGAATTGGTAGTAAACGCAGAAAGATTGTAAAGCCAGATATCTCACAAACTCCACACACACACACACACACACACACACACACACACACACACACACACACACACTGCTCTTGTGATCGGAAAACAAAAGCATAGGGACTCTGAAACATTAACGCTGTAGGTCTGGAAGCGTCTTCCAACTGGAAATGTTTCCACATATATCATAAAATGTCTTCGCCTACCCTTCCTACACACACACACACACACACACACACACACACACACACACACACACACACACACACACACACACACACACACACAGTACACACACAAACACACACATCTCTCTCTCACCACCATCCATGCACTGACATTAACCCAATCACCCTGGCCTGACCTACATGCTGCTTCCATGTCTATAAAGTAGGCAAAGCTTTTACTGTCTTGTCGTCGCCTCCATATACTCTACAGCACCCCAACCCCCTTCACTTCCCATGCTACTGGCTACTATTTAAAATGTTACTTCTATATTGTAGCAGCACTGCCAGTTTATAACAGTTTATTTCTCCCACAAAAAAAAGTCTAATTCCTTATGAAGCAGTGTGGCACATAACTGCAATCTGTCCCAATTCAACAATACATGTTTAGGGGACTATTGTCCTGTATTTCCATGTTTAATAAATATATCATCGGCTTAAGGAGAGCTGCTGGTTTGCTATGAGGTTGGTGATGCAGTCTGCAGGTGTCTGAATTGATTCTTCTGTTTAAACATCGACAATGAGCTGCTCTGTAAAAGGCGAAGCTTTATACTGAACGGGGACATCCATCCACTTTGATACATTTATGTGATAAAAGCCACAAGCAGTCAATAATACGTACAATTACGACATGGTGTAAGTGGGAAAATGCCTCAGACGGTAAGAGGTGCAGCACTAAACCCACTTTCACATCATTTATATCTCAATTATCAAGCTGAAAGTCTTCCCTCCCTCCTCTAGAAGAGAGTAGAAGAGAGAGATCTATTTTCCTGCTACAGTGTCTCATTACGTTAGCAGGGGAACCCGGGTTCCTCCAGAGAACTGAGTAACCTACATTCTGCTCCCTCTGCTGTTACCAGGACGAGAGGAGGAATGAGACGGAGAGGAGCATGTGTGTGTGTGTGTGTGTGTGTGTGTGTGTGTGTGTGTGTGTGTGTGTGTGAGAGAGAGAGAGAGAGAGAGAGAGAGAGAGAGAGAGAGAGAGAGAGGAGGAGGAGAGGTCCATGTGGCAGCACAGAGGAGTCAGGGAGGTTTTTCGTCATGACCATCACACACCATTTTCTAATCATAAATATTAGACATTTGTGGTGAGCAGCAAGTCAATTGTTAATCAATGGTAGTGGGCGAAAGATCTTTCTTTGATCTTGTAGAGGTCCATCAGCACTTTTTCACAGGCGAACTGTAACAGACGGGGCGTTTTTTCTCTGCTCTTGATGTGTCAGTGATGAATCTCCCTTCACTCTGACGTTTGAGCAGGAATTGAAATTCACTGATGCCCGAGATGCTCACGCTATTCCAAACATCCTGATCACATTCAAACCTTTCCACTCATCCTTCACTGGAAGCTTCCCACTACAACTACAGTCCTGTATAATGAGCCACTGAGCAGCCCCACTCAACAGATACAGCATCAGTGCCTTGCTCAAAGGCAGACGTAAAAAAACACTTCTAGGGCGCTCTGGTGGCGTAGTGGGTAGAGCGCATACCACATAGGCTCTCAGTCCTTGTCGCAGTGGTCACAGGTTCAAGTCCGACCCGTGGACCTTTACTGCATGTCATCCCCCCTCTCTCTCTCTCTGTCTCTCCATCTCAACTATGTACTTTGACCTCCCAAAAGTCAACAAAAGGTTAAAAAACCTAGAAAAAGACCAAAAAACACTTCACTGGGGTGCTCCGGTGGCGTAGTGGATAGAGCGTGTACCATATTGGCTCCTGCCTTTGTTGCAGTGGTCGCAGGTTCAAATCTGACCCGGGGACCTTTACTGCAGGTCACCCCCCCTGTTTCTCTATCTGTCTCCCCATTTCTAATCTCTACTATCCAATAAAGCTTGAAAATGCAACAAAAATAAATATATAAATAATAAAATGAAATAATGCCAAATTTGCTAAGTGTTTGTTCCTCTTACCTGCTACGCGCACCACGGCCCTCTCGGCCGGGTCCAGCACAGAGTCTTGGCTCCTCCTCTTCCTCCTCTCGTGTTTGGCCAGGTTCCATGGCAACGTGTCGCCCGGCAGCCCCGCGGTGCCAGACGGACACGGGGACAGAGAGCCACCGGAGCGCTCGCTACGGAAGGACGGCTCGCTCACACAGGAACGCTCGCTCAGAGTGTCATCGTCCGAAGACTCCATCTCACTGCAGGGGCTGCTGGGAAGAGAGGGAGAAGGATGTTAGGACTCTGTGCAAGAAATAACATATGAGTTAAAGGAATAGTGTGGAACTTCTGTCGCCCCTCATGAGGAATTCTGAGGAATTACAACAACACTGTCAACACATCTACACGAGGTAAGCGGTCGGTGATTGTGCGTGAATTTTATACCTTCTGCTGTATGTCCAGGTTTTTTTCTGAGCAGTAGAATCAACAATTGATTGGGGTGACACCACTTTGTAAACGCTGCCATACTGAGTAAGACAGAGAGAGTTTTGCGGAGCTGAAAGTTTTTATCAACTTTGCCAACTTGTTTGACGATGTCTTGAATGTTACATTCATTGATATGAAAAAATACGCACTATAGCTTTAATATGTTGTTTCTTTTTCTGTCAATTTGTAAATTGTTAAATGTAAAACTTGAATAAACACATTTATATATAGTTTATACACTGTATGTATATACTGTATATATATATAAAAGAAGGGAGTATGGACTGGATGAGGAGAGAGGGATGTGGAGCAGTGGAGGAGGGGAGAGAGAGAAAAGGGTCAGAAGAAGGGAGGAGGAGGAAAGAATAGCAGGAGAAAAGAGAAGACAGAGATTCAGAACTAAAGTGGAGACACTGTATAATTCATTCAGGGGTCATGAATGATTCAAAGTAACAGCACAACCGTAAGAATGCAGCGATGATCAGGAAGAGGACAATTAAGAGAGAAACAACTGGGTTAGGTTAAGTTAGCCGTCGTGTCAATGAGTTCACTGGGCTGCAGACCTACTAACCCAGGAGACAAACGCTCTGAAGACAAGATGAAAGAGGGAGAGAGGGAGACAGGGCACATGACAGCATAGAGGGTGAGACAGATTAGTGATTAGTCTGATCACAGGACCAGGGATGTGTAGGGTAACCTTAAAGGTCACCCATACCCATTATGCAAAAATACACTTTTCTTTTCAACATATTATCCCAAATTATAAGAGAAACAATGACATTTGACCCAAAGAGAAACAAGGGCCAAACAAAACTGTTTGCCTGTGATTTGAAAAATATATTGTTATATGATCTTACATAGGCGTTATTTCATAATAATCTCCATTCATCTGACGTGTATTCTATACTTGATGTATTTTAATCTTGCCCCTGTAAAGCACCTTGAATGGCCTTGTGTCTGAAATGGGCTTTACAAATAAATCTGCCTTGCCTTGCCTATAATCTGGATA
>CM049413.1:5762500-5780000 GCA_026929865.2 Hyperoplus lanceolatus | reverse complement strand
ACTTAACCCATGTCTATTGAGAGTGTGAAGTGTCGCGGAAATTTGAAATTTTCGTTGGCAGCCGACTCCCTGCGTCAACCGTGGCTCAACAGCAGCTCCGCCAAACCCAGTCCAACGCGCGCACACATCCAGTCATATAGCCTACACACTTTCTCTCAGTTTTTAGGGAGGACAGAGAGGGAGAAAATGGGCGTTCACATTGGCATATTTGCAGCGGCTACTCATTCACATTTATAGCAGGATTAGGCTACACATAAGAATAAGCAGAGCTGGAACTTTTACATCACATGTGATAGTTTTAATCTGGATTTTTTTTTTTATAATCCCACCACAACACACACACACACACACACACACACACACACACACACACACACACACACACACACACACACACACACACACACACACACTTACCCCCTCCTATCCAAACAGCTGGAGGAAGAGAAAGTGAGCGTCTCAAAAAGCAATTGATTACAGCTGTGGAGATGTAGAGGAGGAGTGGTAGTTGTGTTTTGGCAGCAGGGAGGGTCTGGGCTGACCCTGGATGTATAGGGTCATATAGCTGGACTCACACAGACCACCTAATGCTCCACCTATAGGGACATTAGAATACTATGCTTTGTAGTATAGGTGTAAACTATTACGCCCACCTTTCCCTGCAAATATTTAACAATTAAACTACACCACAAGAAAACATTGTTCATATTCTGCACTTTGAAAAACTGGATCTACAAATGTTGGTGCCCTTTGCTAAGGCATTGCATTAGTTTTTATTATTAGCAATGGGGAAAATATAACAATGTGGAGGTCAATACATTATACCAGATAGATAGATAGATAGATAGATAGATAGATAGATAGATAGATAGATAGATAGATAGATAGATAGATAGATAGATAGATAGATAGATAGATAGATAGATAGACAGACAGACAGACAAATAGTCGAGCAAATACACACGTAGCAATTTGCCACTCCACGACTAGAATTGTATTAGTGTTTCTTCAATATTTTTGCATCACCATATTTGTAAGTAGTAAAGTATCGAAGCAAAACATTAATTAAGGATTCTAGGTCTGTGGAAAGTTGTAATCTTTATTTTGCATGTATTGTTATTGAGCCTGAGTCTGGTTGTGCAGAGAAGACGGTTTTAGTTTGAGTGAATTATGGAGTTCACGGTTTCCTATTAGTCGATGTGTCCATCTTATGCAAGACTGTCTGGCGGTCAGATTGCTAAAGTCACTGGGTCAATTGGGTATCACTGGGATTGCTCTGTGTGTGTGTGTGTGTGTGTGTGTGTGTGTGTGTGTGTGTGTGTGTGTGTGTGTGTGTGTGTGTGTGTGTGTGTGTGTGTGTGTGTGTGTGTTGGGGGTGGATGGTGGCATTGGATGTTGATGTCTGGAGCTTCTGCAGCAGGATAATCCACATTCTCTCATCCTCCCATCGCCATGGCTACATCAGAGTGAGTGAGGGACTGATGGATTATCTGTTTGGTCGCTTAAATCAAACAGCAGCTAATAGAACGACCGTACACACACACACACACACACACACACACACACACACACACACACACACACACACACACACACACACACACACAATCTGAAGTCCACTGTCCCCACTAAACAAAGGGTAAAGTTCACTACTGTCTGTCACTAGCTCATTCCTACTTGATCAGTTAATTATTGAACAATGCTGGTATTCATTCTCCTTCAGGAATGCAGTTCATAAATCTGGATTCCTTGACATTTTCTGCAGGTCAGCTGTGAACCCAGACAAAATGTAATTTACACAATTGAAAGCTTGTGATAATGTGAGTCATAGATCTAGTTGTGATTAAATATAACTTTTATAATCTTATAAAGCCAAAATGCTTTTTGAAAGGACACAGAGGCCGGGAAAAACCTATTGAGACATAAAAAGACAGTCTAAAAAGACTGGATCCCATTTAAAGATATGAGTTTGTATATACAGTATACCTGCAAACTACACATGGCACAGTCAAACATCTTTCACCGTCTGGGAATGTATCCAATATTTTTTGAAGATGCTTGATCTCAAAATGCAGGTTGTAGGTAAATCTGAAGAGTCACGTGATGGTAAAACATTTCTTACTATTGTATAAAAGCTCAACCACGTTTATTTTATATGTTGTTCCAGTTACAACAGTCTTATCCAATAGTAATCACCCAAATAAAACAGACTCGCCCCATCGTCCGTTTTGAGAAATCTGGAGGTTTTCAGTTCAGTTCATTTATTCCTAGTCCAAGATTATTTTTACCACACACACACACACACACACACACACACACACACACACACACACACACACACACACACACACACACACACACACACACACACACACACACACACACACACAGCTTTATGTAAAAATATCACTTTATGTGTATTGAACTTTTGTTCAGTTTGTATCTTTCTTTACATTGTGTCTCAGAGGTCTCTTGTGCCAGTAATGTTATTCTGAATATGTCATTTAAACATGTGTTTAATCTTCATGTCATTAACCCTTCTACATTTCCATAAACAAAGACATAAAGCCCGTCTGTGTCCTCAGATATCAGACTGAACTATCTGTACATACAAATGAACCTGGGAACTTTAACATGAGGACGGCTAACAAACAAATGCAGCAATGTGGCTGTTAAAGGTGGAGTCAGCGATTCTGGAGAACGCTTGTTGTCAAACATTTTTTTTGTCAAATTCACTGAATATCTCCTCACGATCCAATATATCATGTCTGTATTGTGTGCGGTGAAAACAAATCCAGTATTTATACACAGCCTAGGCATTGTAAACTTGCATGTTGCCAGCTACTGCAGGCCCCCTTTATTGAAATTCCAGTTTACAGAGCCTAGGCTGTGTATTAACACAGTCAGACAGGTATTGGATCCTGAGATATTCACTGATTCAGACAAAAAGTGATTTTGTTAACAAGCGTTCTGCATAATCGCTGACTCCACCTTTAAGTTCCTCGAGCTTAAGTGTCAACCAAAGGCGAAAGTCTGTTTGCTTGTAAAAGCAGAAAATGAATATTATTGTCATATCAACAGAAATACTTGATGCTACGCTTACCCTTCCTGTATTGCCTGTGCTCTTGGCTCCATCTAGTGGCGGCTAGCTGATCTTGCTAATCCCATCAGAAGGAGTTAAACGCTGGTAATTGAATGGAGAATGTCAAACAGCCTCCACTCACATCAGTCTGTCATCGGAGTGGGACAGCCGGGTCCCTCCGGAGCATTTACTGGCTGAAACATTCAATTATTTACTGTAATAAGGTCAATGGGTTAAGAACATGACAGTGGTTAAAGAAGGCTAGCTGGAGAGACAACACTTAATGGTTCATTCATGTGTTTAAATTACTTCCTGCCTTTTTATTATACTATATAGGCACAAAGCGCTTCAATATTCAGCTGTTGTATATGGGCCATATAATAATACTACAATGACTTTGAGACATAACATATGAAACACCAAAAAATGACCAAAATAAGAAAACATTAGTGTGAACAAACTATTTTATGGGCACATTTTAAACCAACCTTTGTCTGATAATGCTAGAACAATGAATAGGATCTTCATAACATATATTCTCTTTTGGTGATAGAAGTATCTCATTCAGACAGTTCGGCGAGTAAAAAATGCAAATCGCTTGCAATTTGTACCGTCTCATACATCACAGATCATGCTTAATGTGGCAGCAGACTGTAGCGGGCGGAGCATATGGGTGTATGCTGGCAACGTGGGCTAAATAACTTAATAACACTTGCACTTAATGAAATACATTATGCAAAAGATAGCAAAATGGTGTAAATACTCCGTTTCCTGTGATAAGTGCGCATGGGGTTCACACTAGAGATGATCCGCTCCAGAGTTCACTTGCAAACGGCCCGAGACCACCTCTTTCAAGAGGAGCAAAGTCCATTTGTTTAGTCTCAGACTGCATTCAAACCAAACCAAATAAACCGCACCACAGGGCTTAAAAAGACACATTTCAATGTAACCAACCATTGACTAATAAAGTAACTTAACTTAAATGCACGGGGTTCGTTTCAACTGCTCTAAACAAAGCTGGTGTGAACACGCACTTAAAAGACAGAAAGAAGAATAGAGCAATTACAAAAAAGACCAGTAGAAGAGGACAGTGGATGATAACATTTATTTGCAAACTTGTACAGGCGAAGAGGAAATAGAGACATCTGATTGGACTATAAACAGCAACAGAACCGTGAGTGTGTGTGTGCGTTCTCTCAGGGTGACTCATGCTCTGCCTTGCCTGTGTGGCACGCGGGCGCCACGTAGCTGCCCTCCTTCACCATCTTGTCGCGCTGCTTACGGATGGCGTGAAGCCGCTGGTGCTGAAATAGGAAGAAGAAGAAGAAAGAGAGGTTAGTGTTGAGTAAAGATGGTAAATGGCTTTGTGTAAACGCTTTACATTGTTTTGTACACATTCATACATACAGTCATACATCATTAGCAGCAGCTACAACGCAGGGTGCAAGCTAACTGTCGGGAGCAATTTAGGGTTCAGTGTCTTGCCCAGGGAAACTTGGACATGTGGCGGGGAGACGGGGGATCGAACCACCAACCCTGAAATACAGTGGATGACCGCCCTACACACTACCCACTTATCACCAATGGTCTTGTGATTTAAACATTTGCAACAACCAGCTGTTTCTGAACCAGCATTTCAACTCTGACACATCGTCAGTAGGTGTGAACTTCAGGTCAGTTGTTTTCTGAGCCGACATTCATCTTAAGTCAGCACTTCATCTCCATGGTGACAGAATGAGACGGGTCTGGATGCTGCTGCAGCACATTGACAGTTCAACTGTCTGTCTCTCCTCTGCTGACACACACACACACACACACACACACACACACACACACACACACACACACACACACACACACACACACACACACACACACACACACACACACACACACACACACACACACACACACACACACACACACACACCCACCCTAAAGGACAATATATTATTTGACAATATCTACAGGATTGGATTTAAGGGCTTTTTTAATTTATTCACAGACTTCTAAGATTAATTTCTAGTCAAGACGGTTTTTAAATGTTCATCCTTCTCTTCGATATCTTGGAGATATGGACACAGATACATGTAATAAATCGTCTCATTATCAAACAGCAAGCGGTGCAGAGAGCAGCTTAAACCAAAAGACATAAGCGTTGCCTTAAGGATTCTTCTTTAAATCCTAGAACAACAGAAGCTGAGTTCCAACATGCAAAAAGGACACAGACAATACCATCAAAACAAAACAAAGATGCTAAAGGCTTTGTGATATATGCACAACAGTCAACTGAACTACTATTCTACTACTAGACAGTGAGTGTTCACCATAGACAGTATATAATGTTATTAATTATATTAATATGTTCACAGCCAGACACTCACCGTCTTCTCCCGGTGCATGCACTCGTAGAAGTCTTCAAACTCTATCTTGCATTCCTTCTTGGCGCGGATCTGTCCGATGCCGTCAGAACACTCGATCCATTCCTTCTCGAAGGCGTGGCAGCGCGCGGCTCTCTTGTTGGGCTGCGCCCCGCTCTGCAGCAGCAGCCAGCGGTCCAGGTTGATGCCCAGCCGCGACTGCACGTCCACAAACGGCATGATGCTAACGGAGGGAGAGGACAAGTAAATATAAATATTAAAACATTTTGCATTGCTTGCTTTTTGTTTATTTAAAGAGGGTTAGGGGAACAAGTGGGAAATATTGTCCACAAACATCTTTGCTGAATGAATCCAAAAACAAATCTGGGACAAATATAGTTGATGGATCTTTTTTTTTTATACAGTTAAATCCCATTGAGACCGGAGACTCTTTTTTACACGTTACCATTCACACTTTCATACACCGATAGCAGGCTAACTATCGACATTCACACGAGGCAAGGTGGGTGAAGCGGCTTGCCCAAGGACACAACAACCATGACATAAGTGGCAGGGCGGGGATCGAACCACCAACCCTTCGATCATTGGCCGACCCGCTCTACCACCTGAGCCACAGTCGCCTGATACACAGTGGGTATCTCAGAGACACAGCAGTGGTGGTCAGTCACGTAGGTTACCAAACCAAGCACTAAATTATTTCAGAGCCCACAGTGAAACACAAGTCTAGTGAGACACTTTCAAAAGGAAATGCCGGCTTCATTAAAAAACTATTTAGCTTGAGAAAGACAATCCTCAAAGATCATTTTAAAAGGTGTATGCTATCAAAACAAAGTCCTATTAGAAACCACATAACGGGTTACTACGGTTACTACCAGATGCTGAAGCTGCTTGCTTTTAAAACAAATGTTATTTGTGAGAGAGACTGAATCATTTATTTTGAACAAAGTTAACGACTGATGAAGATATGTCACTCACAATGTTTAAAGGGACACTGTGTAACATTTTAAGTAATTCATTAGCTAAAATCAATATCCTCATTCATAAACATGTCCTCATTGGTGTAAAATCACCTCTGCCAATAATCTGAATTATCCTCCTGAGCGGAGAATTACAAATATTAATATTACATTTTCTACATTGAGCAGGCAGGTCTTATGGAGGCATCCATGTTGGTTGGAATGTCATCAGGTGCATTGTTTAGAATTTAGAATTGTTCTTGTCCTTGAAGGCCACTGTAGCTTCTGTTATTATTCTAAAGGGTTGGGGTTACCCAGGGAGCGTTGCATTCTAGAACTTTCTTGATGATGTCATATTACACACTGCACCTTTAAGTGAGTTTGAGCCTGAGTTTGAAAATGTGCTTTTAGCTTTTAGCAGGAAACCACCTTTGCATCTTAATTCACATAATGTCGTGTCAATCATACTATCAATCTGAATAAACATTTGTATTCACCTTTACAAACCAAACACATGAAACAAATAACTTCTAACCCTTCATAGTAATCTGATACACAGAGACACACATCATTTCAGAGCTGTTGTGACTCCTAACACGCAACATATAATAATAACAACGAGCACTGTGCCTCTGCGAGATTATAAACTTAAATGCAAGCAAAATACAAATGAAATCATTGTTGATATTTAGACATAATAAGAAGCGTTATAACACATATTATTACAATACCCATTCACTTTTCTCTATTCCCGTTTCCTTCTACACATACTGGGCCCTAGACAGTGAAATGTTATAGCTAAACGAATGTCTTATTTAATCACCTTTCTAAAAATAATATATATAACTGTACTCTTGTCCCGTTGTTATTGTTTAACCTTAGGGTTAGTAGGCCTAACTAGAACAGCTAGCTGGCTGATTGCCTCCATAAACATCCCACAGTTTAACAGCTTTGAGATTCAAATTGAAGTGACAAAATGACCTAACCCCTTTCATTCTGTCTCAAATGTTTATTATCCCCTTCAATGACAATTGCTAATGCTAACTAACCCTAGCCCGCTCTCATTTCACAGTTTACAATCATAGGCTCATGTATTTAATAATTATTCAATCTGACGCTGTGTCTTGTCATCTAACACGCAGTTATAACGTCGCAAACACAAGGAAAACATGTTTATTTACCGAGTTTTGTAGGATTCACTTTAACCTTCCTTCGGCTCCACGCGTTCCGCTTTACGGCTCAACACAACACTACCGTAAAGTGACGGGATGTGTCGTGAAGAGACAGTAACTGTATTTTAACGGTCCATTACTGCCGACTACTGGATTATTTCTTACTTTTATTTAATTTTATATATATATATCTCTTTCTAGTGTTATTGCTTTTCTATAAAGGTATTTGATTTGTATTTTTTTGTTTTTCACTTTCATTGTGTTGTGCAATATCTATCTATCTATCTATCTATCTATGTATCTATCTATATCTATCTATGTATCTATGTATCTATGTATCTATGTATCTATCTATCTATCTATCTATCTATCTATCTATCTATCTATCTATCTATCTATCTATCTATCTATCTGTCTGTCTGTCTGTCTGTCCGTCCGTCCGTCTGTCCGTCTGTCTGTCTGTCTGTCTATCTATCTATCTATCTGTCTGTCTTTCTGTCCGTCCGTCCGTCTGTCTGTCTGTCTATCTATCTATCTATGTTTTAATTTGCGATAAATGACAGTGCTAAAACATTTTCTGGAAAGAAAATATTTCTAAAAATATTTTGCACATTTTCCTATTCTCTCCAGAAAAATGACAGTCTGCAGTAACTACATGTAACCACTTTCCTCTGTTTTTCTTTTCATAATAATTAATAAAAACAGACTTCTTTGGTGCAACATCAGATTGTGTTTATTTTCACCCCCCCCCCCCCCCCCCAAAAGGTCCACAAGTCTTCTTTCACAGTCCTGTACGTACAACCCCACGAACACGTATGGGGCGGGGCATTTATAACAGTGACAGGAAATAACACAAACAATATAATAACACTTTAATAGTGCTATCTATCTATATACTCTAAAACCTTTTCAAATAAGGACAGGACCCCCTGTGAACTTAATGGGACTCTTCCATTAAACACTCACACTCCGTCCGTGGTACATTCGTGTGTTTTTCTCACAGGCAGGCAGAAAAACAAGTGACAAGTGAAGAACAAACAAATCGTTGTTGCCAGGTTACAGAAGCAGCTAAATCCATAAAGCTACTCTCTGAGATGAAAAAAAGAAAAGGTTCCCAAGTAGATTCCTTTTGAAAACCTGCTTAGAAAACCGTTTATATTTGAACTGAAGCACAGAGGTGATACAAAGCTAAGGAACTATTCGGGCTAGAGAGTGCGAATGATCAAGAAGAGCTTATCGGCATCAATTATTAAAAGTGTTTGGCTCCGAAAGTGAAAATGAATTTTTAAAAAGTTGATTAGTAAAACATTAAATAATAGAGTAAAAATATTAAAAAATAAGATGATTTTAGTCCTTGGATTAGATCACAAAATTGATTTAAAAAAAAACAATGGATTCTGTTAAAAAAATACTGAATGATGAATGATAAAGTTGACAAAAATACTTATTGTCATAAGCGGTTCTTTTGTATTGTTTTTTTTGGAGCCAAACTCTTCTTTAGTTACATCCAACATAGAAGCCTTCTGGTAGGGGATTTATTTTGGTTTGTACCAATAGACTTGAGTATGAAACTGAAGTTAACACACTCATAGCAACATATGATGAAATGTAAAAGAAAGAAAGAAAGAAAGAAAGAAAGAAAGAAAGAAAGAAAGAAAGAAAGAAAGAAAGAAAGAAAGAAAGAAAGAAAGAAAGAAAGAAAGAAGGAAAAAAAGAAAGAAAGAAAGAAAGAAAGAAAGAAAGAAAAGAAATTAAAAGATAAATAAGAAAAATTCAGATAAAGTGCACAAGTGCTCATTCAAATCACAAAGTGGGACAAACAAATACATTCTTAAGGTGTTCCGTCATTCACATACAATCACACAACTTTAACATGGATCAGACAGCCAGATAACTGATTGGAAATACCTAAACCGTGTGTGTTCTGTGTTGTGTCGGTCAGCGAGTGTCTATAAGGCAGCGGCCGACTGACCAACACCAGGTCCAGTCACGTGACACAAACCACAAACACAGATATACAGAGAGAGAGATCTGACATTGACGATGTGGGCACCTCTTCAAGGACTTCAAGGTGGACAAACATTCCTAATAGATTCATTTTTAATACAAAGAAACTCATTTTTGCTGTAGCCCTCCAGAAAACATGGCTGCTTAAAATCCCCTTTGTCAGATTTCATTCCTCTCAGTCTACCTCCTCCTCTGTGCAGGGAAAGTGAGATTCAAAGTAAACTTTATTTATCCTAATCACCAGTGCAACAGGACCTCACTGCCCTTTCTTTTCTTTACACGAGGCACGGCTCATGCACACGGCAAATAATAACATTTCAAGGTCGTCTGAATATAAATAGAGGACAATTATGAAAAAATAAAGCCACAATAGTTGAGTACAAAGTCCACATTCATTCACACAACATTTCGCCCTCTGCAAACTGTCTGCAACAGTCCTTCTCCCTCCGCTGTGCTTGGTGACATTTCACCTTATTTCATAATTTCAATTTTGCAAGATGTCCTTGTGGAATATGTGTACCTCATTTTTTTTTATTCTTTTTTTTTTTTTTTTTTATTTTGCTGAAGTAGCCAAGGCATTTTTCACCAAGGAGTAAACATAAAGCATCATCTTATAAACCTCAGAGGTAGAACCCTGACAAGAGTGACAGGTAGATTAGATAAGACAAGACAGACAGACCAAAGTAAACCAACTCTGACTGTGTTTAAGACGGTGTCTGTGAGTCGCAAGAAGCAGCAAATCAGAAATGACAAAAAAAAGAAGAAAATTAAGAAAAGGATGTAGCTCAAATGTAGCTATCGGGGATAAGTTCGTTTTTTTTTGTGCAATTCTCAGACGTAGAGGATGACGTTGCTGTCTGCGGGACAGTGAAGCCCTTCTGGGGGGTTCAGGGCTCTGCAGGGCGGGGGTTGGGTTTGGGGTTGGGGTGTGGTTGCCGGGTAACAGCTTTTGGGAAGCGGTGAGTCACAGTCGTCTGACGTGAGCTCGGCGATGTCGTCCGACTGCGTGTCCATCTCCAGGTCGCTGCGGATGCTCTCCGGCTGGGCCAGTGTCACGTCTCTAAGCCCCTCCCTTAGCGACGCCCCCGGCGACAGGGCCCCACCCCTTCTGGAGCTGCAGTCCTGAGGCTCATCACCCCCGGAGACCGTCACCATGGCAGCGCAGCCCGCAGGCGGAGTCAGGTCCTCTTCGCTGGTCAGGCAGAGATGGCTCGGTTTGGTCTCGATGTCCACCTGGATCTCTAGGTTAGTGCACTCCCTGTACAAGAGAGACATGAAGCACAATGAGTAAACACTTTAGTCATCATAAAGGGGAAAGTCATTTCTACTGTCTATCCCATCCATGTTAAAATTATTAAATACATAAACTCACAACATCAACATGCCAGTGACAACAAGAGCACATGGATCAAAGGGTTATGTTTAACAGCTTGATATCCGAATTAATTTAATAATTTGCAGAAAGATTTGTTTTCAATGCAGTCACCATGAAAGTGTATTCTCAAAATGTCTTTGATTTAACTGTATGAAATAAACAATATCAAGAGATGGAAAAGATTGTGAGTTTGAAAATCTGGTTTAAAATGTTTTAATTCATCCGTTGTAACCATTAATGTGTTGAGACTTGAGAGAGAAGATTTTATTTGTTAAATAATATTTTTTAAAAGTCTGTTGTTCAGAGCCTGTCACCTGTCCGGTAGTGTGTAGGAGGAGATGATGGATCCTGCCATCCCTCTGGTGCTGGCACAGTCGCTCCCCGCGCCCAGACTACCCGTCTCTCTCGGGGACGAGTCTTTAGGTAGCTCCCCTGACTGCACCTCCAGCCTGGGGGGAAACAAATACATATTCTTAACACTTTTACAGCATTATTATTATTATTCATAACTGGTCGGTTTGTGTTGGTAATTTTCTTCTGATGCCAAAAAAAAAAAAATATTCTTGGGACTTTTTAATGCTGTATCATATGTCTATTGTTTGTCTGCTTTGAACGGTGTTGGACAAGGGAAAACTGTATTCTATAAATATATAAACAAGCAAAACTAGTTCAATATGGAACAAATCAAAAACAAATTACTGATGATTAACTTTATAATTAATCTTTACTAGTAGATAATAAGACTGGCATCGCAGCCTCTCTCAAACTTCATCTTCCTCTGTTTCCTCACCTGCTGTATTTGCTGGTGCGGGTCCCCAGAGCACCCCCTGCCAGTGTGTTAAAGTGTGGCATGTCGCCCAGGGTCCCAGGGGCCACAGACAGACCCTCACTGGGGGTGGTGGTGCTCAGGCCGCTCACCGCCCCGTCCAGACTGCTGTCACCCAGGCTAGGGGACGACTTCAGCGCCCGCCACGCATCCGCCACTGCACAAATAAATAGATGATATTCTTTATCGTTCATGTGATAAGGTGTACATGTTGTTAAATGTTTGTATGTCTCTGGGAGTGCTAACTTAAACCTGCAGTGTGTAGAATTTTGGGTTTTATTTCTTAGCAGATTTTGTAGAAAGTAATTATAATATCCATAAGCACGTTTAATTTAGTGCATAATAGCTGAACAAAAATGTTTTGAATTATTATTTTTTCCCTTAGAAAGGCTCGCATATATGTCCATATTTCTGCATATTTTGGACCAAGGCCTAGTGCCGCCATCTTGAAAGTGTCATAGTTGGAATGTCATCAGGTGCATTGTTTAAAATTTTTAATTGTTCTTGTCCTTGAAGGCCACTGTAGCTTCTGTTATTATTCTAAAGGGGTGGGGTTACCCAGGGAGCGTTGCATTCTAGAACTTCGTAGAACTTTCTTGATGATGTCATATTACACACTGCACCTTTAATTCTGTTGTATTGTTGTCTGACTTCATTATAATGAAAACAAACATCTTGAACTTATAATGATATTCTTTATGGTTCATGTAATAAGGTTTGGACATTGTGGGAGATTTGGTGAATTAATAAACTGCTCCACCATTTTGCAGGATGTGTTGTTTGGTCAGTCAATCAATCAAAATGTATTACAAAAAATACCTTAAAGTGGCCAGGAGTAACTTTTAAAGTTTTCCTCTGACAATCATAAATTACATGTAACAGCAAACGAGCAAAGAAAGCTAATTTTATATAGTTCTGACGAGACACCAAACCCTATAAAATCAAGAGAAAATACTTAATATAAAGCGTTATATACAAAATACATGACATAAATAGTGCCATTTGATAAAATGAAATGAATGAGCAAGTGCATGTAAAACGAAACATATAATATAATAATAATATTCTAAGCGACTGATTACATGTTGGGTATTTAGGGCAGAAAGCAGGTGAAACTAAAGGCAGAGAGAGACGGCGTCCTAACCTGTGATTGGACCGTCGTCATCGTCAAAGTCGATGCGTACGCCGCGCCCCTTCCCTCTGCTCACGCCACAGCCTCCGCCCCGACACAGAGAGATGGGAACCACGCCGTACACATAGGCCAACATGATGGGCACGCCAATACCTGACGGGACAGGGACAAAAACAGGGAAACAATCAAATAAGTTTCACCAAACTTCTAAGTGTTATTCATATTTTCAAAGAAAGAAATATGGATAAAAGGTCATTATTATGACATAGGTTATATAGATTAATTGATTTCTTGCATGATTTTTGGCTCTAGCTTGTCAGCAAGTTTATACTCTATGATCCCAAAAATATTCTAAAGCTAAGTAACAATGAATGCAAGAAAGAGACAGAAATCTTTCATTTAATCACAAATAAAAAATAAATAAAGCAATGTTTTATTCTTCCCCACAGTGCTGACAGCCTCAGAGATTGTCTCGTTTTATTGTGTTGTACTGTTTACTGAATGTTTGTCTCTGAGGAGCCCCTCCAAAACAAGATGCTACATTTCAAGGGCTTATTCCTAATAAATAATTTCCCATGATTCCCGTTGCATTCAATATGTTTGCCTTCTTGTCTGGACTTCTTACCGACGCTGACGGCTGCGATGACGGGCGCGGTGATGATTGACAGGGCGACGCCCCCGGTGATGGCCAGGTTCCTATGGTGACGAGACGCTTTCTTCAGCTCGTAGTGAGCGTGGATCTGAAGAATGAAGACACTTTTAATATATTTTATTATTAATTCTTATATTTTTTATTGCTTTTATAGATTTTTTTCTATATGTATGATGTAAAGTGTATTTGAGTGACCTCCAAAAAAGTGCTATACACAACAGAGCTATGAATTTATATGCATTTTGATTTTATTTCACACATTTTAGTTTTTTAGTCTTGGAATCAAAAGGTTGTATGTGTAGCTATCGCCTGCAGGCTAAATAAAAACAACAACTGCAGAGCTAAAGCTTAACATGGCAAAAGGCTGAAAGTCAAAGGATGGTTTAGCAATTTTAAATGAAGAGAACATAAATACAGAAAATCTCCATGTGTAGAGAATTATCCAACAAAGACTGACCTATCAATAATACTAAAAAAACAAATGACTAGAATCTAGAATCTCGTTCTGTGCCAGATCTTCACAGAAATGTGCAGTTTCACATTTCTCCACAAGAGAGCGCTGCAGTTTGTTAATGTGCAGCCAAAACTCCACCAAATGCTCAATGTCCTTTAATTTCCTTCCTTGTGTAGTTATTTGAAAGCCTTATCTCATGCTTATTCTTCACTAGTAGTTTTGTATTCAACAATACAGCAGCATAGCAAACTGGAAACAAGATGACAAATTTCATGACACGATAACATTTATGGAGACAAAAGAGGAATTTCTGCATCTATGCAGGTTGTAAACCCAGTCCAGGTCAATAGGACATAAAAACATATTAGACAAAATGAACGAGAGCAAATGCACATAATGCTTTTTCCATTTATAAGAACGTTTAAAAATAAACTGTTAAACTAAAAGTGAGCAAAACAAGACAGGGGAGAAGAAGGAAATTCCCACTTGTCTTCTAATATATTTTTTCAGTTGTTTGAAATTCCAGCTCTGTTTCGACAACATAACAGTAAAATCTACAAGAGCTGTCAGCATACCCGTCTCAAATGATTGTGCAACAATTGGAAACATTTAAAGCACTTTGATAACGTCAAGGCCTTGGATTTAGATCACTTTAGACATCTAAGGACACCACTTTTACCAGAAGCTTAATAGTCCCAAAATATTTCTTCAGGTCAGTGCCGTTGCTGACGTGAATAGAAACTGTTCCACAAAAGAACTGAAAGTACTTTGTAGCATTTCTGGTAAACGTTTGGCATGGTGTGAACTATGGGAACAGGCCTTACTGAAACTCAGAAAAAGGTTTTTCCGTTCTGCTGTTATAATGTTGTAAATTCCAGATAATCACTGGAAGAGGACTGTGGAAGTTAGCACCGCAAGCTTCGCTGTAAACCATTTGTAACAACTCCTGTGGGTTTCTGCTTCTGGTTTCTGTGGAAGTGGCTGAAGATACACTGACCGTTAAGATTAAAAGATAGTGTTAGAGGGAAATACTTTGTCTTACTTTGAAATGCAAACAGGGGTAAAGAGGAGAGGAGGCATTTGTTAGTGTCAGCGAGCACTTCTTATGTTTATTCTGTTATATACACATATGTAAGCGCCAGATTGGGTGTATGAACACATATATATTGATAGAGTTTCCTCTTTGAAAGTCTCCTACTTTACTGTTTATTTGTTTTTCAACTAGTGTCCTGGATTGAGTTTGAGAGTCTTGGGAAAGTTTTGACTGAAAATACTATAAAACACTTCTGTGATTCTAACCAGGGGTAAAATTATTTTTTTGTGTTCTTGCGTGCAAAAAAAACACCGTTTCTCCCGTCCGACAAAAACAAAACAGACAAACATTAGACAAACAGTATAGAGCAGCATTAAACAGATTCTAGTACAAGAGAAAAAGCATTTTGAGTTGTTTGTTTGTTTGTTTTAGGGCATCAGAATAATATGAAATGACCAACAAAAAACAACCAATTATGAATATTGAAATGTGTAAAAAAACAATAATGAAGTGCCACATTTAGCCATTCTAGTAGCCCTAGCCTCTGCAAGCTTCTCACCTTGCGTCCGATGTAAACGGGAATGCCTATCACCATGGCGGGGACGGCGATGCCTGCGATCAGCGTGATGCCGACCGGCGCTCCGATCAGCGTTCCCAGCTGCCACAAGATCTTCTTCTTCCTGCTCCAGGGCTTCTTCCCCCAGAACGTACAGCCAGACGGACTGAGGGAGGGGGAACAAACAGAGTTAAAGGAGCACTGTGTAGCTTCTTGGGAGGAGGGTTTGTTTACATTCGCAGAGAGAGTACAAAAAAAGGGAGTTACAGGAGCACTGTTAGGGTGCTCCGTTGGTGTAGTGGGTAGAACGCGTCCCATATCAACTCGGGCCTTCGTTGCAGTGGTCGCGGGTTCAAATCCGACCCATGGACCTTTACTGCAGGTCATCACCCCTCTCTCTCTCTCTCCCCATTTCAACTCTGTATACATTTTTCTTTTGGCATTTTCAAGCTTTATTAGATAGTATCTAATAAAGCTTGAAAATGCCAAAAAACTAAAAATAAAAAAAAAGTTAAAATCTGCAGTGTTAGTACCTGAGGTAGTGCAGGTCAGAGATCTCCTTCATGCAGAGCCAGCAGAACTCACAGCCGCACACGGCGCAGGTCATGTGGTTGCAGCTCCCGTCGTTCATCTTGATGATGTAAGCGCCGCAGCGAGGACACGGCTTGATGTCATCAGCTGGGGACGGAAGGGACAGCAGTTCAACACATGACACCTGCCACAGTTCATACAGCTTTTCTCTTTAATTTCTTTGGAAAACGTTGAGCTGCCCCAAAGTCACAACAACTTACTGTTGTTCTGAAACTCAGCTGTAAAGAATGCAGTTTCAATACGTCAGAAATGAATGGAGTCAAGTTGACGTTTCGACATTGGAATGCTCCTTTTTTAAGCCTGTATAACACTCTAGTCAACTGCAGTTGTTTTCAAAGGCCAATACTATATAAATAAACTTTGTCTTTACTTGACTTCAATACATAAATACAAACCTTTAAATATCATGCGTAATCTCTTCGCTCTTTATATTATTATTCTTGGTACCTGGTTATTACTGTCCTTCAACTATAATCTGAATGTATTTACACAGCATTAAAAGTTAATAGAAATAATAAATGCTACAATTTATTCAAAATAGGAGAAATTATACGATATCCTTGAATGCATAAGATTGGGTCAAACAAAAAGGTTAAAATGCAGGAAAAACATTCTACTCTATAATAGTCCCATTTAGTTTAGTGTTTTTCTCTTTGTGCTGGCATCAGAATCAAACCTCATCAGAGTAATGGATCATGGAACCAATGCAGCAGTTTGTTGTCTGATGCATTTTAAAAGGAAAAAAGGTCAAAATAAGCCAAGAGGCCAAGAAAAGAACATTTACAATTTGAATTCTGAATGCTGGGAACATGGGTGTGTGTGTGTGTGTGTGCGCGTGTGTGTGCGTGCGTGCGTGTGTGTGTGTGTGTGTGTGTGTGAGAGAGAGAGTGTGTGTGAGAGTGTATGTGTGTGTGTGTGTGTGTGGGGGGGGGGGTGTATGTGCATGTGTGTGTGTGTGTGTGTTTGTGTGTGTGTGTGAGAGAGAGAGAGAGAGAGAGAGAGAGAGAGAGAGTGTGTGTGTGAGTGTGTGTGTGTGTGTGTGTGTGTGTGTGTGCTTGGCAGAGAGAAGCAGAGTGGAAGTGGTGAATTAAGGAACGACAGACACAGAAGAATGACAGAGGACAGCTGGAGGGATTTTAGTTAATTGGTTTAATAGATTTAATATATTTTTAATCAAAATGGAATTAAAAACACTCACATGAGGATGTTTCCAAACACAAGCAGAGAGGTTAGTAGAGATTCTCATGTTTCTTCTATCATCGGAATAACAAGTTCTATAAAAG